>CAUYSK010040579.1:0-29993 GCA_963575035.1 Avahi laniger | reverse complement strand
CTCTCCTCCCCAGGAAAAGGCTCACTTTGTGAGCTCTGATTCAGCCTTGTAAGTGGGATCTTCTAAAGAACCACCAGACAGGTAAAATAATGATAATTCTTTGGGAATGAGTCTTTGAAAAAGTTTCAGCTCTGTTCTGCTAACACCAGTGACTGTCACTCTGCACTGGACCTGTGGGCAATTATTTTTTGAGGCTACCTTTCAGTTGCAGAGTAGGACTAAAGCAAGTTAAATGCCACAGATCTTGCTGTTCTTATTGAATTTCAGCAAGTTTATTTCCAGAGTTCTGAAAAAGTTGATCTTGGCCATTTTTTCTAATTTTTCGTTGCTTTTTTTTTTTTGAGACAGAGTCTCACTCTGTTGCCCAGAGAAAGTACAATGGTGTCATCATAGTTCACTCACCGCAATCTCAAATTCCTGGGCTCCAGCAATCCTCCTGCCTGAGCCTCCTGAGTAGCTGGGACTACAGGTGAGTGCCACCACACCTGGCTAATTTTTCTATTTTTTATAGAGATGGGGTCTCACTCTTGCTCAGGCAGCTCCGAACTCCTGATCTGAAGCTATCCTTCCACCTCAACCTCCCAGAGTGCTGTGCCTGGCCTAATATTTGGTTGCTTGTGTAGAGTGGTAAATTTTTGAAAGTTCTTACTCTGTTATTTTTGCTGGCATCATCCTTCCTTTCCATTTTTAAAATAAGGCTAACAAAAATCAACTAATTAAATGCCCAGGACAGCCAGACTTGGATCATTTTCAGTTTTGAAGTTCTTTTCACCCCAATTTAAATCAGCATCCTATACCCTGGGTGTATTAGAGGTCCAGTGTGGGAATAAGGGTTGGCTGCAGTAAAGAAGGTATAGGGTGTGAAGAATACAATCGATGATGGTTTAGGCTGGGATAAAAGGATCTTCTAAATTGAGGAAGATCCAAGATTGGCTGATTCTGCACAAAGCACTTCCACCCTCCTATTACTCTATGCACCACCTTCATTCCTTCTTGAACACCACCATCACCATCATATAATATTTCTCTAGGAATCATATCAAAATTACACCAGATGTGGGACAAAGGAGAAAGGAGTAGGGTAATCATCATCTGTTTGATTTACTTTGTTTCTCTGTTTCCCCTCCAGTAAACCAGAGACCACATTGAGGTGAGTACTATTTTGTCATTATATTCAATAATACGCTTCTCTGCCTGTATTAATTTCCTGAATCATCTTTTCTAGTCCTATGGCCTTGAATCCTAATCTGAAGAATGATGATTACCAAATCCATATTACCAGCCGTGACCCTCCCCTGAACTTTAAACTGTGTACCCAATTATCTGCTAACAGATTCTCTTGGATATTTAATGAGCAATGAAAACTTAACATGTCCAAATTCAAACTCTTGGTTTCTACTGTCAAATCTGATACTCCTCCTTAGTGTTCTCCATCTGCATAATGACACCATAACCTACCCTAGTGATCTAGTAAAGAAAAAAAAAAGTGTGGAGTCATCTTGGAATCCTCTCTTTCTTTCATACCCTTAGCATGTCCTATTAAATTCAACTTCAAAATATATACTGTATTTTTAAGGGTTAAAAAATGTTAACTGGGATAAACACTTTAAATCTCAGAGTTTAACGTAAGAAAAGCTTGCTCAATATGGGTTGGGAGATCCCAGTCCATCTTTTGGCACACACAGTGTCTGAGACTGCTGTGGGAGCAAGGAAGAGAAATAGAGGAGATGTACCAACTTTTAATTGTCATGGTCTGGACATGATACCTATTAGTTCTATTCAGAAATAGTCACCTGGCCCTCATGTAACTGCAGAAATATTGAGGAATACAGGAGAATAAATGAAATATTTGCAACACTTTCTCAATTCAATCTCTTCTTAACACTTCCTCCGCTATCACCCTAGTCCAATCCACCGTCTTTGCCTGAAATACTACAAAAGTTTCCTAACTGACTTTCCTTTTCCTAAGTATGCCCTAACATGATCCATTGCTTCTTCTATTCTTGCTACCCTCTACTTTTTGCTTTCCAACTAACAGTTAAATGGTTTTGTTAAATATGAAATGGTGTCACTGCTCTGCACCAAACTCTCCAGGACTCCATACACTCTGAGTCCTTCATACTTCCCTGATCTTCTTTTCTATCACATCCTGTTGGGCTTGCTTTGCATCAGCTACACCAGCTTTCGTGCTCTTAGTGAGCCCACCAACTTCCAACCTATTAAAGCCCTCACATATACTGTTTCCTCTGGCTGGAGTGCCCTTTCTTAAAATTTTCACATGGTTCACTGCTTCATCCTTGCCTCTGCTTGGCTGTCACTCTCTTGGAGAAGCTGTCTTTAACCACTCTGTATAAAATAGTCAACTTATAACCCCATCTCATAACCCACTAGCCCTTTCCTCTGCGTTTTCTTTTGAGGCATGTGTCTGTACCTGACATTTTATTATTCATTCATTTTCTAAGTTGCTTATTGTCTGTCTCACTTACTTAAATGCAAGCTCAACAACTGCACGGACTTTGGCTATCCTGTTCACTCTTGTTTTCCCAGTTTCCAAAGCAGTGCCTACAACACAGTAGGTTCTTGATAAATGTTTGTTCAATCAATGAGTGAAAAGTCTTTCCTGTGGCTCCTTGAGGTTTACTTAAAGTCTCTGAGGATATTTTGTGGGAAACACCTTCCTTATTGACCCCCATTCTATTCACCTTTGATAATCACATCAGCCAACACCAGTCACAGGAGAAGTGGGGAACTGGAATAGAACCAACTTGGGTGGTGGAGCTTTAATGAAAATGTAACGGCAACCAAGAGCATCTGTTCCAGGCCTTCAGGACAGTCTTTGCAAATAAAATTGTGAACTCCCCGACTGAGCCGTGCTCCTTGGAACAGAGCCCAAGTTTGGATGGAGAGGTGAGACCTGAAAACGTAAAATCCAATCTTCACTGGTAATGAAATATTAACTTAGTGTGGACACAGAAGAGGGACTTTTACTTCTCTGCCATGGCTGCCTCAGTGAGCTCAGCCTATAAAATCCAGATGAGGGATGGAGACGGGGTATAGTCCATTTCTCGCATGTCATTCTTGCATTTCTCTAGCCACAGTGTTCCTGTGGCTTTCCCACCTTGACTTTCTTACTCTCACTCTTCTTCCCTGCAGAGGCATTGCCTGTAGACAGATTGAAAAAGTGTGTCACTGCCAGAGTTTTCCTATTTTTCACTCTCTATCGACAACGAGAAATTATTATTTCATTCTCTCTCTTAGACTGTGGGCTGCTCTGCCCCGGCATGAAGTTTTGGTAACACGGAGTATGTAAGCTTGTAGTTCACACAGAGTACACAAAATACAATTTCCCTGGGACACACATCTGCTCTTTATTGGTGTACCCAAGATCTATCCCAAGTCAGAACTAGGTTAAGGGAGAAAAGATCCAATCATTGTGCACATTCACATAAAAGGTTTTGAGAAATCCTACTCTAAAGAAACCTATTGAACTTTACTTAATCTGATATCTCATAAACCTGGGTGATCACTTGTAACTATTTTATTTTTGCCTAACAGAGTGTTTACTCAGCCTGGGCCATACTGCCTGCTTGCTTGTGTCTGAAAATCAGTAGGAGCATTTTGGTCACAATGTCTGGAGGCTCTAGAGGCATTCAGAAGATGGGAACCAGGGATCCTAAACATCGTCTGACATGGGGACCAGTCCTTCCACATAATGAAAAATTATCCCACCCAAAATGCCAATAATGCCCCTGTTAGGTACACACTAATTCACACTCTAAGAATTCTGATCTATGCCAACTCCCTCATTGCATAGGTGGAGAAACAGGCCCAGATAGAGGAAGTGACACGTGTAGGCCCCACCGTTGTGTCCATGGCCCAAGTCAGGAGTGGAACCAGCTGTCCTTTTCCCCTATTCTGTGCTCGCCCTTCACCACGATGTCTCTATTATGCTTATAACAGCGCACTTGAGAAAAGAACAAAAACTAAGTTATTGAAGAGCATTAAAGAGAAACCTCCTTAGAGCCTCTAGAGTACCCAAATGCTTGTGGAAATATTGAATGATGAATGAATGAAAAAATGAAGCAACGCAGGAGGAAAAACTCAGAACTAGCTTTTACTTGGCAATTCTATACTACATGCCAGGCCCTTTGCACATACTGGCTCTTTTATTCCCCGTAACAATCATATAACATAAACATTACTAACTCTATTTTTCAGATGAAGAAACTGAGTCTTGGAGAACTTAGATATGATTCCCAAGGTCATAGAGCTCATAGAAAGTAATGGAGCTGAGATTCAGCCTGGGTTTTGTCTGACTTCAAAGCCTGAGAACTTTCCTTCAGGTCATACCTCCTCCCAGCCACCAGCCTGGGTGCTTGCTCTCAGAAATGGGGAGCACAGTCAAGAAGGAAAGGGGAAAGGAGGACTTTTTTAAAAATAAAACTATTTCTGTATTAGTTACATTCCTACTGTTAAAAAGTAACAGAAATAAATTCAAGTATGATTAAGCAAAGATGAGTATTTTTGGAAGGATTCTGGAGCTCGTGAAACCTACGTTGAACAATCCAGCTGTACAGGGTACGAGGCCACAAAGGTGTGTGGACACAGCCCCCAGGACCGTGCTGTTGAGGCTGACTTGCCCCTAACCCCCAATCCCCACCTCTGGAGTCGACTCTAGAGAGAGAGAATAGCTCTGATGCAGCTTCAATCAGATACCCATCCCTGCTCCAACCAGTTGTGGCTGCAGGGCTAACATCACAGGGCAGGAGCACAGCTGCCCTTAGGCTGCTTCATGAACACAGTGAGTATCCTCAGTAGCTGCCCACGATCAGTCCTTAATCACATCATGAGGCAGCTGAAGTCTCTTTTTCATCCTTCATATCTGTATCCCCCTCACAAGAGGGAAGTTTATAGCAATAAATGCTTACATCAAAAAATTAAAAGGATTTCAAATGTACAACCTAATAATGCACCTCAAGGAACTAGAAAATCAAAAATTAGTAGAAGGAAAGAAAAAGGAAAGATCAGAGTAGAAATTATCAAAATAGAGACTATAAAAATGCAAAAGATCAATAAAACAAAAAGTTGACTTTTTGAAAAGCTAAACAAAATCAACAAACCATTATCTGGACTACAAAAAAAGAGAGAATATTCAAATAACTAAAATCAGAAGTGAAAAAGGAGACATTACAACTGATACCATAAAAATACAAAAGATCATTAGAGACTATTATGAACAGCCACACAATAACACTGAAAAACCTAGAGGAAACATAAATTCCTGGATATATACAATCTACCAACATTGCAACAGGAAGAAATAGAAAACCTGAACAGACCAATAATGAGCAATGACATTGAAGCTCTAAAGAAAAGTCTCTCAAAAAAGAAAAGCCCAGGACTGGATGGCTTTGCTGCTGAACTTTACCAAACATTTAAAGAACTGATACCAATTCCCCTCAAACTATTCCAGAAAATTAGAAGAGAGGAAATTCTTCCAAACTTAATTAATGAGGCCAGCATTACCCTGATACCAAAACCAGACAAGGACACAACAAACAAAGAAAACTACAGGCCAATATCCCTGATGAACATAGATGTAAAAATCCTCAACAAAATACTAGCAAATTGAATCCGACAGCATATCAAACAGATTCTACACCACAATCAAATGGCATTTATCCCAGGGATGCAAGGATGGTTCAATATATGCAAATCAATAAATGTGATACATCACATCAACAAAATGAAAGCCAAAAACCATATGATCTTCTCGATAGAGGCAGGAAATGCATTTGATAAAATTTAGCATCACTTAATGATAAAATCTCTCAACAAATTAGGTATAGAGAGAATGTACCTCAGCACAGTAAAGGGCCATATATGACAAACCCACAGTTAACATCATACTGAAGGGGGAAAAGTTGAAACCTTGTGTCAGAACTGGAACAAAACAAGGATGCCTACTTTTACTACTTTTATCCAACATAGTACTGGGAGTCCTAGCCAGAGCAATTAGAAAAGAGAAGGAAATAAAGGGCATCCAAATTGGAAAAGATGAAGTCAAATTGTCCCAGTTTGCAGATGCCATAATCTTACATATAGAAAAACCTAAATATTCCACCAACAATCTCATAGAAATGATAAACAAATTCAGTAAAGTATGATACAAAATAAACACATAGAAATCAGTAGGGTTTCTGTACACCAATTATAAACTAGATGAAAAAGAAATCAAGGAAGCAATATCATTTACAGTAACTACAAAAAAAAACCCCTAGGAATAAATTTAACCAGAGGGATATAAGATATCCACAATAAAAATTATAAAACTCTAATAAAATAAATAGAAACACATCCCATGTTCATGGATTGAAAGAACAAATATTGTTAAAATAACAATACTACTCAAAGTAATCTACAGATTCAATGAAATATCTGTCAAAATGTCAATGACATTCTTCACAGAAATAGAAAAACAATCCTAAATTTTGTGTGGAATCACAAAAGATCCCAAACAGCCAAAGAAATCCTGAGCAAAAAGAACAAATCTGGAAGCACCACAGTACCTTACCTCAAAATATACTACAAAGCTGTAGTAACCCAAACAACATTGTTCTGGCATAAAAACAGACACATAGCCCAAAGAAATAGAAAAGAGAACCCAGAAATAAATCCATATATTTACAGTCAACTGATTTTCAACAAAGGTGCCAAGAACATACATTGAGGAAAAGAAGATCTCTCCAACAAATGGTGCTGAAAAACTACATATGCAGAAGAATGAAACTAGACTCCTATCTTTCACCATATAAAAAAATTGACTCAAAATGGATTATAGACAAGAAACTATGAAACTACTAGATGGAAACATAGCGAAAATGCTTCAGGACATTGGTCTGGGAAAAATTTTATGGATAAAACCTCAAAAGCACAGGCAACAAAAGTAAAAATAGGTAAATGGGATTATATCAAACTAAAAGCTTCTACACAGCAAAGGAAACAATCAACAGAGTGAAGAGACGATCTACAGAATGGGACAAAATATTTGCAAACTATTTATCCAACAAGGGCTTAATATCCAAAAACAAGGATTTCAAAACAATTCAACAGCAATTAAAAATTTGTGAATGATTAGATTTAAAAACGAGAAAATGATCTGAATAGACACTTCTTGAAAGATGGCATACAAATGGCCAAAAAGAATATGAAAAAAAAATGCTCAATAAAACTAATCATCAGGGAAATGCAAACCAAAACCACAATGAGATGGCATCTCACTTCAGTTAAAATGACTTTTGTCAAAAAGATAAAAAATAACAAATACTGGCAAGGATATAGACAAAAGGGCATTCATAGACACTGTTGGTGGGATGTAAATTAGTGCGGCCATCATGAAAAACAATACGGGGGCTCCTCAAAAAACAAAAAATAGAACTAGCATATGATCCAGCAATTCCACTACTGGATATATATCTGGAGGAAAGGAAATCAGTATGTTGAAGAGCTATCTGCACCCCATGCTTATTGCAGCACTGTTCACAATAGCCAAGATACAGAATCAGCCAAGGGTCCACGAACAGATGAATCAATAAAGAAAATATGGTAAATATACACAATGGAATGCTATCCAGCCATAAAATAGAATAAAATCCCATCATCTGTGGCAACGTAGATGAGCCTAAAGGACATTACATTAGATGAAATAAGCCAGGCACAAAAAGATAAGTACTTCATGCTCTTACTCATACGTGGAAGCTAAATAAGCTGATCTCACAGAAGTAGAGAGTAGAATAGTGCTTACCAGAAGCTGGGAAGGGGAAATGGGAAGGGGATAGGAAGAGATTGGTTAATGGATACAAAATTTCAGCTAGATAGAAGGAATAAATTCTTGTGTTCTGTAGCAACGGATCCCAACCTTTTTGCACCAGGGACCAGTTTCATGGAAGACAATTTTTCTACAGATGGCAGGAGGGCAGAGTGGAGCTCAGGCGGTGGTGAGCAATGGGGAGTGGCTGTAAATACAGATGAAGCTTCTCTCGCTGGCCGCTCACCTCCTGCTGTGCATCCCCCCACACCCCAAGTTTCATGAAAGACAATTTTTTCCATGGATGGGGCATGGATGGCAGAGATCTGTGGACCAGTATTGGTCCATGGCCTGGGGGTTCTATAGCACTGTAGGGTGACTCCAGTTAACAGCAATTTACTCTATATTTTCAAATAGTTAGAAGAGAAGATTTTGTATGTTCTCAATATGAAGAAATGATCATTGTTTGAGGTGATGGATATGCAATTATCCTGATTTAATCATTACACATTGTATACAGGTATTGAAATACACTGTGATCCATACATATGCACAATTATTGCATGTCAATAAACATATACCTTTCCATTGCTTCAGTGTTTGACTTTTTCAAAACATTATCTACCATCTCTGTATCCTTTCCCTCCCACCGCACTTCCCTTGGAAGAGAATTCTCCATACTATCATAATACACATCTGACTGGTAAGGTTTATCCCTGCACTTCTCCAAGAGACTTTGCATTTTAATAAAACATAATGCAATGTCATCCAACAAATATTGATGGAGCACACCTGCATGTGAGAAGCCCTAAGTGAAGCCTTGTCTGTCCCACTCTTCTTTAAAGGGGTTCAAAGACGGATAAGGCTCAGTTCTTGCCCTATAGATGTATGTAATGTGCAGGCCTCAGTCAAATAAATGAGGCTATAACTATAAGAAGGGAAATTTGGGGAAAAGAAATGGCCTTGAAGAAAGAGCTCCTCAAATCACACCAAGAGGTGTCTGACTGTCTTATCTGTCAGATTGTCACTAGGTTTCCCATGGGACAGAAAGTATGAGGCTCGCATTGCCACAACGAACTCAATAGATAATTTTATGCCTAAGGGTAAGAATAGGGTAGAGCAAGGACATCTGATCAGACCCTGGGAAACAAAGAATGTCATCCAACAAAATAAATCTTCCAGCCAAGTACCCCTTAAGAAAATATTCCCTCTGGAGCCATTGGGTCCACGTCATGGAACATTCCATAGTAAAGGCCTTGTCACCCATGGGGTGCCTGCCAGGATACATCTCAGTCATTCGGATCCCCAGGGAGGCAGAGAAAATGAGGGATTAAATCTTCATTCTGATCAGATCTGCGACAATACCTACAGTGGAGGCAGGAAGCAGTTTTCTGGCACTAGTGGGCTTGTCCTTCCATCACACAGGTGGCCCTAAGAAAATCGTAAGTAGGCCTGGGTCTGCAGCTTCTTCCTGTACTGTGCCCGGATGTCTGCCCTCTTCCTCTTTCTTTCCTCCTAATAATGCTCACCACCGTGAGCTTTCCTAGGGCGCATGCAGAAGCATCCCATCCAGGTTGTTCTACTTACACAGGACCATAATGCAGACACTTTGATTTTTTCTCATGCTCTCCATAAAAAATGCATTGGTACATTAATGGCCTGAGTTGTTTATCTCTGATGAAGTGGTTTGCTATAAAATGTTTATGGTTGACATCTCTTTTGGGATTTAAGTAGTTTACAATGACATTCCTCAACAAAATGGCCACCACAACTTTAGCACAGTCACCATGACAGACAGGAAGGAGATATTTGGAGACAGAAGCTTTTCACTGGACATTTCAGAACATACTACTGTCTACTTTGCTTCTGTAATAAGGGACTTCTGGATCCTGGGGTAGTGACTGGAGAAATCTTGAAAGGGTCCATGGCCTTGAAGGAGTCAAAAAGACTGAGCCAATCAGCCATGCTTTGTGCCACCTTAGCAGTCAGTCAAGAAGACATACCTAAATTCCACACTTTTGATGACTTCAAGCAAATTTATTTCTGCATTCTCCTACCTACTCCTTTAATACATCTATAATTATCATTTTAAAAATGCTTAAAACCTACTTTACAATTTAATTATGGTTGAAATTATGCTTTGTATGATTTTAACTCTCTTACATGTATTGTGACTTGTTTTATGACCCAGAATATAATTTATTCTGGTGCTTGTTTATTGTGCACTGACTCTGTATTCTGCTGTTGCTGCAGAGTGTACTATCAATGTCAATTAGGCCAAGGTGATTGATAGTGTTATTGAAGTCTTCAATTGACTTTTTGTCTGCTTGTTCTACTAATTACTGAGAAGAGTGTTGAAATATCTCACTATAATTACTGATTTTTCTATTTCTCCTTTAAATTTTATCACTTTTTGAGTCATGTATTTTGAAACGTTATTATGTACATACACATTTAGGACACTTATGACTTATTGAGGAATTGACACATTTATTATTATTTAATGTCCTTTGTTGTATTCTTTTTTCTAAATTCTATTTTTTTATATTACTGTTGTCACTCTAGCTTTCTTATGATTGGTATTTGCATGACATATATTTTTCATACTTTTAATTTATCTGTGTCTTTATATTTAAATTGGGGTTCTTACAGAATGTATTAACCTGAGTCTTGCTTTCTTTTCTAATCTGACAATCTCTGCTTTTTAATTGAAGTATTCATACCATTTATATTTAATGTATTTAATGTTTGGGTCTAAGCTGATCATCTTTCTGTTTCTTTTCTCTTTGTTGTGTCTATTCTTTGTTTCCATTTCCCTCATTGTTTTGCTCTTCTAATTGAACATCTTTATGATTCTATTTCATATACAATATTGGCTTATTAACTTTACCTCTTTGTTTTAATTTTTCAGAGGTGCTCTAGAGTTCACAATAACCTTCTTTAAACTATTAGAGCCTACCTTTAAACAATATACCATTAAATATATAGTCTAAGAACCTTTTGACAGTATGCTTCAATTCTCCACCTCCCCTATCCACTCGTGCTCTTGTTGTCATTAATTTTGTTTCTACCTATGTTATATACACAATAAATTATCAGTTTTTATTTAAAAGTTAATTTTCTTTTAAAGAATAAATCTATATTTTAATGTCAAATTTCTCAGTTTAAAATGTTAGCCACCGATTCAGAAAAATTAAAGGTGAGGTGCAGGGCTCATTTTGTGCATGTCAAACAGCCCGTATCTGTGGTTATAGATATGATGTTAAAAATATTCTACAAATGGCTTATTTGACTCACTCATATGACCTGTAGATTTTTACACATTGGCACCCTCTCATTAGCTGTGGCATAGTGTTCCTTGGATAGCCATATCATGGCTGACTTAAGCTTTTCCGTGCTGGTGGGAATTTAAGTGTTTCTAGGCTTATGCTATCATTATACAAACAGGTGTACAATGGCCGTGCTCATTCGAGCCTTTCCACATGTATGTGTATATTTCTGTAGGGTAGATGCTGGGAAATGAAATGGCTGGTCAGGAGTCAGATTATTTTAAATTTTAGTGGTTTCACTCAAATCAGTCTTCAAAATGGTTCTAGTTAGTTCCTTCTCTACCAGTTAGGACTAAGGATATCTCTGGGCTATTCATGGGGCTTTTGAGGCTGGTGCCAAGACTGTATAGCTTTCTACCTAAAGTAATGTTGCAGCAATGTATAGAGCATTGAATATTTCCCATGGACAGATGAGAATTTCATTTAAAAAAATCCTGTAGCTACTATTGCTGAAAAAAACACCAAAAATGTCCATTTGCAGAAACAATCATTCAGCTATCTTCTAAGATATTCCATCAGAGTCTGAGACAGGGGAATTAATAGATGACTTTTCAAGCAGATCTTGGAATTTTTGTTTTGCAAAGATCCCAAAGAGTCTAATTTTACCTAATTACTGATAATTTCTCTAATACAGTTATTTTTATAATTTAAAAAATATAATAAATAGGATATTTCTTCTAGGAGTGACCTTAGATGTCATGTAATTCATCCCTCTCACTTTCCAAATTAAATAACCTGAAGCCCAGAGAGAAGTGACCTGCCTGGCTAGTTCTTCCTGAACCACATGGAAATCCAGGTCTCCTGAACCCCTGTCCAGGGCGTTATCCTGGAGGAGGAACTAGCCCAAATATAGAACCTTTGAGTTGGAAGCAGTTGTACATAGGACCTAGAAGTCATATTCATCTTAATTTAGACTCCCAAATCATATAGAAATCATCTCAATAAAATATCTGATGTTTCTTACAGTTTGGGTTTAAGCATTTTCTTTGAAAGGCCATTCATTAATTTGTAAGAAATATACACCATCATCAGGAAGGTTTGGTGAGTAAAAAAATCTTCCTTTTACTGTGCCCAAATCTGCCTTCTTATAATTTTTACCTCTTGAAACTTCCCACTTTTTGGAGCATAGATGAGTCAGATTCCAGGCTGCTCACCATTTCAGCTTTTGCCCTCTGTGCACTCTCTTATTTGTCACTGTCCCTCTTAGAATGTGGCTTGCAGAAGAGGACAAGGCGATCAGATCATCCAGCTGTGGTCCACCCAGCGCAGAGTGCAGCGGGGCCATCCTCTCCTTTGATCTGTCCTGTATGCTTCTATTAATAGAGCCCTGACATGTTGGGCTTTCTTGGCAGCTGCATTCCTGAGCTTATGGTCAATGGGAACGCCAAGTCTTTTGTTTGTTTAATTGATGACTATAAAGCCAGGTCTCCTTCCTCTTCTGTTCATGTAATTGATTGCAGGAATTTATATGTTAAAAGTCTATCTTTTAGCTTTTAGTTAAACATTCCTGTGTTTTGAGAATGCATGAATCCTCATCTTATTGCCTTCCTTCCAAATATCCCTTACACACATTTGATAAACACCCCTTCTATGCTTTTATAGAAATCACAGAAGAGAAGACAAGCAGGGCTTCATGGTGAAGGGCACAAACGACCTTTTCCGAGTTGATTATTACTGTGATTCTACAGACAGTGCTCAAACACAATCCCATTCTTTGGGTTTTTTGGTTGTTTGTTTAAATATGACTATCACGACAGGCTATTAAATGCCTTTCTGAAATGAAGACACTCTATACAGCTATGGCATCCTTCCAATTGACTGCCTGGTAACCATTTTAAAAGGGGGAAATGGGGTTAGTTCCACATGGCCAGTTCTCAGTGAACCCATACAGACTTTTAGTGATCATCTCTCTATAAATATTAACTTACAGATCTGAAGGCAAATAGCTAGGGCACTCAATGCCAAAAATATAATGCCAAAGCCAGAGGAAAAAAATAACTTTTTTGGAAGCAGAAGGAACCAATGTTCTTCCAGAAACTTGCTGTTTAAGTCTCTGTTGATAGGGGGTGATACACAGAACTATGTTTAGGGGAGAGAAGATGGGCAGATTGTGTAAGTCAAAGGCGTGTGAAGGGCTTGGGAGGAGAGAGTTAGTGAAGTCTGTGTGAATGGCTCAGGCGCCGTCCATTAGAGCCCGGGACCTGCTGGGACGTGCACCAACTCTCCTTCCCCAAGCACCGAAGTCTCCCTCCCTCTCACTTGTCACCATTCTGCCTGCAGCTCTTGGAGTCAACTCTAGCCTTTTTAATAAGACGGTTTGGAAGAGAGACAAGCCTTTTCAGTCTGAGAGATAAAAATAAAAATGTCAGTGATCAGAATTTCCACATATGGTCTCAAATGATAGATGAAATTTAAAGCTGGCAATTGTCCTGAGCTGGAAGGACGTAAGCAACAAAGGCTGGAAGGAGGTTTAGGGTTTGGTTTGGTTCTTTATTTTTCCCAAGTGATAATAGACTATCCCAAAACACAGCAAGTTCTTTCCTTTTTAAGGGCAGCGAAGGTTGCCAGGCCTTGCACATTTGCAGCCAACCTGCTCAGAGACATTTTGCAGCCCCTCCCCCACCTCTGTGAATAGGTTTTCCCAAAATTCCAGGAGGGAGTCCTCTGCAGACTGCCCATCTGTTCTCAGGCATGCAAGGAATCTGAGTAACAATTACATTTGGGAATCACCTGTTGGAGCTCCGGAAGAGACCACACTTCTGCACCAAGCCCTTGGTGATTTCTTTTTCTACAGGATAGTTCTGCTTTGGGGTGTGGTTAGAGATTAGGAGGAAAGATTAGAAGGGGGAGGGAGAGATTTGTATCTCAACTGAGATGGGTCAAAGCCCAAAAAAGGTTGGCTTTTGCCCTGATACAAGCAAAGAAACACATTTCCGAGGCCAAAACTCATGGGGACACTATGATCTATACTCACTTTGATCTATACGCTAGAGCTCTGAATGTAAATCCATGCAATCTAGATTCTGCTAGGATTGTACCTCACGTTTGGACAAATTGTTTCAGCCTTGATTTATTCACCTGAAAAATGAAGAGGATGACAATATGATCTTTAAAAAAACTTCCTGTTGGACAATTCCATCCTATATTTTACTATGAAGAATTTTGAGACTAAAATATAGTCTTGGCCAGTGGTTGTCAAACTTGAACATGAATCAGAAACATCTGGAGAGTTTGTTAAAACACAGATTTTGGGCCTCACCACAGTTTCTGATTCACTGGTGGATGGTGGGACCTGAGAATCTGCATTTCTTTCTAACTGGTTCTTTGGTGATGCTGATGCTGCTACTTCAGGGACCACATTTTAAGAACCTCCGTCTAGACTACAAAACATTCAGACAAACTCCCGGCAGGTTACGGTCACACTTGGGAAATACAAGTTAAGCATCCTTAATCCAAAAATAAAAAATCCAAAATACCCCAAAATCCGAAAATTTAGAGCACTGACATGACAGTACAAGAGGAAAATTCCACACCTGATTTCACATGACGAGCAGCAGTCAGAACACAGGCGCACAGCACACAGTTTACTCAATGTTCCCAGGGTCAAAAGACCCCCTGGCCCCTTTCAGCTGTGATACACCTTTTCCACACATGACCAGATTCCCCCACACCAGCGTGTCCGCAAAGGGCAATAAAATAAAGGCTTTTCTTCATGCTCAAAATGATTAAATATATTGTATAAAATCACCTTCAACCTGTGTGTATAAAGTGTATATGAATCATAAATGAATTTCATAATGAGATTTGGATTCCATTCCCAGTATATCTCATTATGTATATGCAAATGTTCTAAAATCTGAAAACATCCAAAATTTGGAACACTTCTGGTCCCAACCATTTCGAATAAGGGAAACTCAACCTGTAGTTATCTATAGGTCTGACTTAAGGACCTATTTAGCAAGAGATGACTTCAGAGACTGCGCCCAGACTCAAACATGACCAATGATGTGGGGCTAGGGGAATTGGGAAGAGGAGCCTTGCATCCTGAAAGATGCCATTGGAATTTAAGAAAATCCCACAGATGCTAGCAGCAGTCGATAATGTCTATAACCCAGTCTTGGTCTTACATATCCATTATTCCCGGGAAAACCTGGCAGAGAGAGATCATGAGCCCACAGAGGCCCAGCCCAGCTGCTGAGAAAACACCTCCCAGCACATGCCCTGCTAAGAGCAGGTCAGTATCGTCTTCTCTCTCCACAGAGGACAGCTCATCGTGCACCTTTTCTTCTTAAAGGGCTTACACAGCCATGCCCTCAACTCCCTCAAATAGGCCCGTGACACAGGGCAGAAGGTAATTATTCCACGTGGGAGCTGGGTGGGGAAGCACTTGTTGACCCAGCAAAGGCATGACCTAGGAACTGTGTTGCCAGCAAGGAAAACAGGTGTATGCGGATCCATGCAGAGGCTCTTTCTAGAGGTCCTGTATAACCAGTACACTGATGAGATCAGTCTATGCTCCTGTTTCTCTTCATTCTGACCACGGCCTCAATAACATTGCAGCGTAATTTGCCGAGCTAACTGTGTCACAAGAAGTGTCAATATGTCAGCAAGGGTCATAGGGCCCTTAGATCCTTGAGTTGGGATTAACGACTGGATTCCCCAACAGAATTACTATGTAGCAGGGAAGCACAAACCTTTAGAGAACTTGTGCTTTCAGACCACTCTGCCTCCTGGTTTCAATAGTATTAAGTTCAAGTTACTACACTCTAGGAAGAAAAATAAGACCAAATGCAAAGTAGGGGGAGAAGAGTAAATTCCGGTTTGTTGAGAAAGATCTTAACGTCATTTAACAAGTATCTTCTGAGCAATCATTATTTGCCAGGCACTAGGGATACACTGTTCAATAAGACAGGTATAATCATTGCCCTGATGAAGCTTACAGAATAGGGAAGGAGACGTATTTTAAACGAGTCAGCCCACGAATCTATTAATCACATCTGTGATAAGTGTCACAGTTGAGAACAAGGAATCAGCAGTAAAGGACACGACAGTATCATTTTCAAAGCTAACTTGATTGTGGGGTATAGAAATCGAAATCACGGCTTCAGCCTTTGTCTTGCATAATACATCATACGGTGCCTTGCCCAGTGCAGGATCCTGTGCCAGGATTGGCGCAGAGTGACCCAGTGTGGAGGGCTCCTGTTCTTTTTTAGAAATGGAAACTTCGTGATGATCCTTCACTGCCTCTGCCCTGGACAGACCTATGTCAAAGCCTTGGCCCCATGACCTTTAGGGAGAATTTGAAGTCAGATCAGAAAGGACCTCGGAGAGGTCAAAAGAGTTGGGAAAAGGAGTAAGGAAACTTAAGATAGCTCAAGAATTTGAGTCAACTGACTTGCTCTTTGAAAGTATGTGCCCTTATTAGAAGACAGTAGCTTCTCTGCTCCAGCTGGACACAAGAATATGACTGGAGGGCCCTGGTCTGTGATGATGGGAGATTTCTAGGATTAAAACAACAACAGTACACATACTTCTAATGTGTGGCTGTTTCTTAGGGATCTTAATTCAGCTGGAAGGAAATACTGAATCTTGAAGAAATAGGTTAAGATTCATGCTTTGAGTATGGAGGGATCTGCACATGTCTGAAAACGTGACATAAGATTGAGCTCTCAGATGGGAAGGGCAGTGAGGAGCTCACCTGGCTGACTGACCAGCTCTAGGCCTGGCCACCCTCACATTCCGGGCAGGGAGATGACACCACCCTGCCACCCAACACGCTGGGAGGACTTCCAAGGGAGCAGTGGTTTTAGGATAGTCTCCACCCCAGATTAGCTACTCAGCATGTCATGAAGGGAACCACAGGTTTTCCCTTGGTTTAGGGTTTTGCCTAAAGTGTGAGGGTCACCAGCAGTTATGACGGTCTGTTACAACAACGGCAGGAAGTGCTTTATTAGACCCTTTCCAATCAGAGCTAGTGGAGAATAGAAGAGAAAGACCACAGACTTGGGAAAATGTAAGAAAATGTACCATGGGAGAAAGAAGAAAGAAGCCTTGGCAGACAGCATGGAGGAGCAAGATCCCGAGTGAGAGAGAGGGGCAGTGGTGTGCTGTTTTAAAGCATTTGCTGACTTCCATCGTGTACATACTCTTACCATGGCAGTTTCAAGCTGCCAGTTTGGTGTCTACTGGCTCACACAATTCCTGGAAATTAGCAACTGGCTCATGTTTGCTTCTGGGTAAGTGCTGACTCCAGCACACTGCTAGGGGCTCCACGAGTAGGCAGAGGAGTCTTGGAAGGGGAGGTAGGAAGCCCCTACATGTAGGCCTGGCCCTCAGCACTGCTCTGAGGTTCTCATGGGCTGTGTTGAAATTCTCCTGTGTGGAGGGCAGGTGCAGTGAGGCTGGGTGGCCCAGGTAAACACGGGTGGGACTGGAACCACAGGCAGAAGAACGTTTGGTGGGCCCCTAATTAGGCTGAATCTCCCATCTGCCTTTTGTAACCATCACGTAGAGAGACAATCCCAGCAACAATAGCATTAAAGAAGTTATAAAATGATTACTGCTCACATCTCCAAAGCAAGCATCTTAGCATGGGGACACCCATTCAAAGACAATGCCCTAGAATCATAGCAGGGAAAGTGACAATAAGGAGAAGGGAGGGTGAGGCCAGCTGTTCGCCTTTGTGGGGGAGGCAGGGACAGGCAGGGTTATTAAAAGCTCCATGACATACTTTGGCTTTGGCAGTGAGGTTATGTCTCAGCCTGTGGGATCACTCCCCTCACAGCAGCTCGGGAAGACATCAGGGCCAGCCTGGTTGAGTTATTCGTGTCCATGGGGCCTAATCCTGCTACATGTGTTCTCTCTTTGATAAGGCCCTGCCTTCTGTCTCCAAGCTTGACTTTTCAGTTCCAGACAGGCCAAACGGAATGGTTCTCCAGCACCAATGCAGAATCGTGAAGTGGGTCAATGCTTAGCTCTTTCTCGCCCTTCTCCCTTTCAACACATTTCTCCAGGCAACCTGAGGCCAGCATGCTCCCATAGGGCCCAGGGCTCCCCGCTCCAGACCCAGGTCCCCAGTCATGGCACAGGATGCCTCTGCCCTGCCACCCACTGCTTTTGTGTTGTTTTCTGTAGCCTCATAATTCTTTCTTTTCTAATTTCTCTGATGAGTGAGATCCCTGTGAACTACTTCACATGAAGGGGTTTATGACTGCTTTCGACCTAAGGAGTCGCCCTCTCCCAGTAATTGTAGCTGTACAAAGCTCTGACACTAAGGAAGGATTCTAGTGGAATCCTGCACTCACAGTGGAACTTCTGCACTCACAGTAGATAAGCGACAAGATGGTCTGGGCAAGGTCTTTAGTGCTCCCTCAAGTCACCCCCTGTAAGTTAATATGTAACCTCCCCATGTCAGGCCAGCCCTGATGTGGAATGACATCCAGTCACTTATCAGTAGGTCCAAGTAGGTGTATCAAATACAGGCTATGCTGGACTCCTTTAATGGGGATGGAGAGAGGACCCCAACATGGCTCCAGCTCTTCCATTGAGTCCAAAGACCAAGAAGAGACCAAGAGAGACAATGAGAGAGAGAGGGAATGTACGTGTGTGACTGGTGAATCATTTCCTGTGAGAACGTCCCACTGGGCAGAATGAGAAGCAGGGTTTGCCCAGGACATGAGCATCCCACGTGCCTCTGACCTGTGACTCGTCTTTGTCAGAGGTTCTCCAACTGAGACACACCTATGATGCTGCAAGTTTTTAAGGATACACGTACTCCTCCTAACCCATATACACAGTCAGCCACACACTCAGGCCTAGCACCTCCCCTCTGCTTGGCCCAAGCCCCATTTCAAGACAGAACCTCTTGGGCAGGGCTGAGCACGGGATGATGTTCCAGAATGCATGGAGTGATAATAATTACAATACAACAGTGACCATCTATCAAGTGCTTACACTGCCCAGCTGCTGTGCACAGGCTTTATATACATGTGATCTCATTTAATCCCTGCAACTACCCACTCAGTTTCCACTATTATTTTCAGTTGACAGATGAGGAAACTGAGAGTCAGGCTAAATAACTTGCCCAAGGGCACACAGCTCATAAGTGGCACAGTGAGGGTAGAACCCAGCATACTGTGAATCCAAGAAGCTTGGTTTTCTCCTAAACTCCACACCCTGGGAGCTAGTTCTACTTCTCCATCACAGCTGAGCTGGGCTACCACCACTGCTCCCAGGGACTGGGTCTACATGGCCATACTGATCTGCAACCAGATTCACAGTAGAACCAAATAGGTCCAAAAGAGAAATGAAAACCAGCAAATAATTTTGCTAGGCTTTATCCTAATAGATGTTCCCACATCTGGAGGCAGATGCATTTGAAACATTTGGCTCCCTTCTCATCTAAAAGTTTTATTTGTGCAGGATATAAGAAGACCATCAACACAGACGTCATGGAGAATCTAAATCCTGCCTGAAGGGCCCTGAAGAGCTCTGAAGTCCTTTGGACACAAATATTCTGGACACTAGCTGCCCTCTCTGTCACACACTTGGTATCTTCATGAAGGTGCCTCAGCAGTTGGTAGCAGAAACAGGAGCACTTCATTCCTATTTTAATGTGAATCTTTACTTGCTTCCTGACTCCTTATTGACTGCCCCTGATTTCTACTGGAGATTTGAACGCTTCAACCACTAACTGTGGTTAGTTACCTAGTGGACGCACAGCTGAGACGTGCATAACCATAACAAGAGAAGTCCTTTCTAGAGGGGGCGTGTTTTGTCTCCACCTTCTCTTCCATGCACCCACACCTGACTTCAACACTCAGCAAAGCCTTGGGATGAAGAACTAAGAATTAAAGACATGTGGCTCTAGTAGAAGTCTAGAACCAGAAAGGATATTAATATTCCACCTGGTCCATTTAACAAATCCCTGTGAAGAACTTGACATTCAGCACATTGCACTGGGCTCTGGGGCAATGCGAAAACAAACCGGATACAGTCCTTACCTTCAGGGAGCTCACTGCCCTGTTGAAGACACAAATTTTAAATAGAATGACACAAACATTGGCAATACCAGGTAAATAAAATGATGCAAGGTCCATACAAGCTTAGTGAAAGTGTGTTAGGATTTCCGAGAGTTCCAGTACTAGGAGGGATTTCATGGCAGCGGAGGCCTGAGCAGGAGCAAGGGTGGAAGGGAATGCTTGGGCAGAGGAGTGGGGCACAGAGGAGCTCATAGGCAAAAGCAGCCGTGCTCACTTCCCCAGCCAGCTGTGCTAATTCCACTGTCTTTTGGCTTACACTGTAGCCTCTCCTGAAATACCCTACCCCTCCTTCCTGCTTTTCCTCTCTCTTCCAATCTTTCTGTCATTTGAGTTACTGAAACCTTTTCCATACTGCCTTACTTTAGCTCAAGTCCAAACTTGTTCTCGAAGCCTTTCTCAATAATCCCAGACTACACTGAATTTTCCACTCACTATTTTCTTACAATAGGTAGATGCATGCCACACCTTGGGAAAATTAATCATATGCTGCCTTATATTGTTTGCTAATGATTTTGTTCTATGTCCCTAATGATATTTTAAGCCTCTTATGGGCAGGGTTGTATATGGCATTTCTTGTATATCCAGCATATTGTTAGATGCCTATCAAATGCTCAGAGAATGTCGGTTGAGTGTCTCACCATCTAGGGTCATTGGTCAGCTGGCCTCATTTAAAGTTCTGCAGGGGCAGAAATTCAGATATTTGATGACCTAGGGAGTACCTTTTATGCCCTTCCATAATTTGTCCTTCTTTAGTTAAAACAACTGACCTATACTTTTTATAAAACACTTCATGTCCTGGAAATATTGCTTTTCCTCTCATCTCTGTACTTCTCTTTGGATTCTCTTGTCTGTTCTGTAAGGCCCTGGAATGTCTTAGCCTCAGTTTTCACATTTGTTAAGATCATGAGCCTAACTGTGGCTCTGTCCTTAGTTTCTTTAGGATGGGAGAACTGCTTCAAGTGAGAGAGACCACATCGATCTAGTGTAAACAAAAATAACTAAGCAAAACAAACAACCAAGAGAGAACAAATTATAACAATACGGGGTGTGTCCCATGGAACCCAAGAATAGGAACGTAGCCAAGGCCAAGTAGACATTTCCACAAGTCACCCACTATGGTCTCGCTCTCTCTTCATCCCTTCATCTTTTCTCACCTCCTTTCTACTTTCTGCCCACTCCCATTCCCTGTCCCTCACTGAAGCCTCCAGTTTGGCCAGATAATCATTATATGACTCCTGGCACAAGATCTGAGGATGCCGTGACCAGGAAACAACTGTCCTTGTGCAGAGAGTGCCTGGGCTCACTCCTAGTGGCTCCGGGGTTAGACGTGCAGACACTGACTTCCCAACGGAAAGTCTTAAAAGCAAAACTGTTGTCTCTATTCTGCCCCGTTCCATTGCTTTGCATCACTGCATCATTAAATCTTCATTTGTCATGTGGGAAATGGGCTGGAATCATGGGACCTGATGCGAAAAATGTAAAATCTAACGCCTTAGTCGAAAAAAATGAAGGGCACAAGTGAAAAGATTGAAGAAAATTCTGCTGATGGAGCTCATGAAGAAAAGAGCATGTGGGTTTTCCAGATTGTAATAAAAATGTGAGTCACCTGTGAATATGGTTGCCAAGAAAACAGAGGCAAATTCACACTAAATCATAATAATTTACTGTCCAGAGTAACAAAAGTGAAACTCTATTCCAATGACTTTTTAGTACTGTTTGTAGTACGCAGAGGCAGGCAGTCTGGTGTGTGCTCAGAGAGCACCTAGGGTGGTGGAGAACTTCACCCTGTGCTGCACGAGAAGTTGCTAGAAGCAGAAGGACCTGGCCTGGGGAATGCTGGCGCCAGTGGTGTTGCAGCCTGGTCTGCAGACGTCTGCCATGTGGAAGGTATCGTCCAAGCACCAAAGCATCCCAGTTAAGACTTGCAAGCAGACACACTTCAGCTGAATATATTGTAGACCTTTTAGGACTGGCCAACTTATGTAGAGAATGACCAATCATTTGTCAAAGCTATTGGGGGTGGGTGGGAATGAGGGGTAAAATCCAAGGGGGTTAGGTCTTGAGACAGGCTGTGCAAGATGATTTCCAACAACTCTTGACTATGAAATTCAAGTAGAAAGGGAATCATTATTCCCATTTCATGACTGAGGAAATCAAGGCCCTCAGTGATTAAGTGACTGGTCCAAGGGCACACAGGTGGCCAAGATGCTGACCTGCAGGGTAGCTGGTCATGTCCAGGGGGTGCCATGTACACCACAGCTCCTGGCTGCTACTGCTAATCTTCCCCGTGACAAGTACCTCCTCACTGGATTCCAGAATAGTCTCTTAATCCCTAAAGCATTCAGCAGAGTGGAATCAGTGACTTCACTGGGGATCAGAGACCTAGATTCCCATTCCATAGCCTCCCTCTATCACCCCGCCCCAGCCCTGGAGGAGCAGACAAAGAAAACCAATCTCACCCTCAGCCTGCAGCTGAGAGAATGTCCAACATCAGCTCGCGGCACTGGCTCACTAGGCCGGCTTGTGCGAGAGGGGCTCAGCGTCAGCGTCCTGCCTGCTTGGCAGACGGGTGGTGGTGAAGAGAGAAAGACTCCACCAAGGCCTTGAAACAAAGCTGGCTTCAAACTTCTATCTGACAGAAGGGCCTGCGAAAGCTCACATTAGCAGTGGCTCTTGGGGCGGGTCTTGGCTTTAGAAAACCACATTTTTAAAATGCAACTGACAGAATACATAGATTTGGTCAGGAACATATTTATTCACACTAAAATAAGTGAGGCCTTTGTTTTACGATGGGTTTGAGATCTTGAGAAGATCTTCTTGTTCTAGACTCAGGGTGCTTCAAATGTGCATGTCCTCCAGTGGGTCCCCAGGAAAGTCTGGTCTCTGCCCCTAGGCAAATTTCCACACTAATGGGTTGCACATTTGTTTTAAAGTTTCCAATGTGCAAGCTCATCCTGCTTCCCATTATAGGCTGACCAACATGGACTAGTGGATGCCAGAATGGGAAGAAGGGAACCAAAAACAAAAACAAAAATAAATAACTTGACCACAGTAAACTGTTCCGAGATAAAAAGAGTCATCTCCCCAGCCGGGGTCCCAGGTACAAGTAGAGAAAGAAATCCATGGCTTGCAAATGAGTTCTCATCAGGTCTGTACATTCCTCCCAACCCTAAGCCCCATCCTGTGGGCATTATTAGCTGGGTATGTGTGTTTGAAGTGGGCTTACGGTGGGAAATCTTTCCTGTGGTTTTGCCTGCAATTAAAGTATTAGAGAAGGAGATAGAATCCAAGGCTCAGGCATGTGGACTCCAGGCAGCCAGGCTGAAGGAGGACAGCTTTGGAGCTGAAGAGGAGGAGGAAAATCTGCCTGGAGCCACAAGTCAGGCTGAACATCAAACATCGAAGTCATTGAAGGATGTGCCCGCAGCTGCTCAGGCAGGGAACTGGGACGACATCTGCTCAGTTCCTGGGTCATGTCAAAGGCCAAGAGGAGCGTGAGGTCAGATCCTCAGGTGTGTGGGCATAGAGAATAGTGATTTGGAAACCAACACAGAAGGTTGTTTATCAGTTGTGGTCAGCCAAATCAATACCCCCTTCTAAAGATAAAGAGTCTTTCATCCTGAGACAAACCACGTAGAGAACGTGCATTGGATTGCTCCCAGAGAGGACTGGTAAAGCCTTTCTCTCTGGAGTCCCAGGAATGGAGGAAAGGAGGTTAGGGGAAGGTCTCAGTGACTAGGGGATTATAATACCAAGGTGGATGGTAGCACAAGCTCCCATCCCAAACTCACTGTGTGGCCTTCTCCTTCCTGTTTCCTGACCTTTAAAAGAAGGAGGTAAAATTTAAAGGTTTCAAAGGTCTCTGCCAGTGGTGTGATGCTAGTATTATTTTATGAACTTTACTATACAGGATTGCTTCCTTTTCCCCCCTCACTGCAGGGCATAGAGAAAGGAAAAATGTGAATGGCCAAGGGAGGGATTAAAGTTAAACTAAAGGAAGAACTTTCCAACTTTTAGGGCCATGACTGATAAAGGCAGAGCTCTGGGGAAAGCTGTAGAATCCATTTCCCTGATATGTTCAATAATAAAATCTACCTACCTCACGCAGGACGTATTTGAGCAGGCTGGAGGCCAAGAGCTTCGGGTACAGAGACAGGGCTTTCATCTTTGGTCACACTCCTTCCTCCCCAGTCAGCCCCTTCCATGACTTTTTCTGCCTGCAACTGTCTCTCCCTTTCCCTTCAGACCAACTCAAATCAACTTCTAGCACCTTCCTTCCACCATGCCACTTTTTGCTAGCTGTATTTCTGCAACTACTTGTCCCTTACAGCATCACATCCAAATTCCTCCATCTCACTGCTAACTCCCCAAAATATGCCTCTGTTACTCATGCTATTCCACTCCTGCAAACACTTTTGCTAGAACCTGATGTGTCCAGTAAGTACACCTGGAATCCCGGTCCTAGGCCTTGCCCAATTCCGTGGCTTTGTTCACTTTTGCGCATGTTTTGCATGTGCTTCATCTCTATGAATCCCATCCATCCTCCAAGGCTCCGTGGAATTACTGCCTCCTCCCAGAAACCCTCTCTGACCCACCTTGCCACTCCAGAACTCTCTGACATACAATTCGTCACAGTTCAGCCTTAAAGGTTTGTGCACCTGACTTCTCATCTCTACGAACTAAATTGAAACCTGGTGTTAGGCACATAATCCATCAACGAAGGCTTGGTTGATTTGAATACACTTGGGCCTTCGCTCTTCTGTGATGAGCCTTCAGGACTTACTGAGCCTGGGATGGGCTGTCAGAGCAGTTGCCTGGCTGGCTGGCTGCTCTGTATTTGCCTGTCTCTATAATGCCTGGGTTTGTGTGATACATTTGGATAGTTCCACACAGGAAGGATCACGTATTAATCTCCTGATTGCTGGATGGGAGGATGCTGGTAAATGGAGCTCTTTCCTATGCAGGATCATGTTTATTACAAGTAGGTCCACATTAGGAGAACAGCCTGGGTATGGCTTGACTTCAACAGTCGGATTTCAAACCATTCGGGGCCATAAAAATTAATTCCAACTGCCTGACTGAAAAAAAAAGTTCTGATCCAAAGTATGGGTCTACTTTGTACCCTAAAGGGATCAGACCTTTCATCACTCAAACGGGGAATGTGTCAACCAGGTAGAGTGGAGGAACCCTGGGCTGAACGTCAGAGGATCTGAATTCTGGTTAGCTTTGCCACTACTTCACGAACTTGTTAGTTTTCTAGGAAAAACCACAAACCTCTCAGGGCCTTAGTTTCTGTACATGTAAATAAGGGGTTTGCATGAGATGATCACCAAAGTCCTATAAGCTCTGACATCGTATGAATCCATAAAAGCTGTAAGAATTGTGCTGTCCAATTTTTTAACAAGAAATGTAGAGAAAAGAGCAATTTCATGTTATAGGAGTAAAGATGAGGAGCCAGAGAAATAGTCCCAGGTCCTGTCCACGCATCCATTCGGTAAGTATTGATTAAGTATCTACGATGGGGCAAGTTCTGTTCTAAGTACTAGGGATACAGTGAGCAGCAACAACAATGACAAAAAGATCTTTAGAACAGAGCTTCAGTTCCAGTGATGACAGTGAATAAATCAAGCAATATGTACCTAATATGTCAACTAAAGACGAACTACTGCACATGCCTCACAGGCTACGCATTACGCATGCCCGGGTGGTGCCTTCCCATAGGCTATGACAACGCCGGGTGGCGATGAGTGCCGTGAGGGAAAGGAAGCATGTTGGGAGAGAGTATGGAGAGTATGCTAGAGAAAGGCAAGGAAAATCAGAGTGGAGTGGGCCCCATCACATATACCTTAGGAAGTCCCTTTGTCATTTAGCCTCAGTTCTCAACGTGAACAGCATTTTTGAATGAGGTGCCATAATAATCTCTGCCTTTTGTTTTGCCACAGGGAACTTTTGCTTTCCATTTTATAAAATGCTACATTCACTTATGTAAGACATAGTTCAGGGGTGAGGGTAGTGAGGCAGTTTAAAATGGGGAAAGCCTTAACCAACAATAAATTAGTCAATACGTGGGTTACTAGGCCCTGGGGGAGAGATGAGTAGGCTAGGGCCCTTTCCCCAGGTAGGAAGACTAGGCATGCACAGAGATAATTTCAGTAAAATTGGAATGTAATAAATGCTACATGACTGGGGCTGCAGGAACATGCTGAAGGAATTGAGGAGAAGGAAATCACTGTGGTCTGAAGTAATTAGGAAATTATTCAGCAAACCTGGGGCTTAAGGCTGGGTGGGATTTTGCCAAATAGACTTTCGAAGATGAAAGGATGGGATGAGACAGACTGAGGAGGTCAAGGGACTGGGGGAGGAATAGGGAGTCACACTGAATGAGGACTGGGGAGGGCGATTGGGGCCAGAATTCCCATTTAAGAAGTTTAGGTGTTTCCATTAGGCCTGGGAAAATTCCAGCCACAATGTTTAGAAGTTCATGTTGGGCAAAGGGGGGACACCACCCTCTTCTCCCTCATTGTCAACCCCACAAAGCCCCATTCGAGGGTTTTGCTGTCAGCAGCTCTAACAATAACAGTAGCAGCAGCATTACCTCATACTTGTATCGTCCTCCACGGACTGCAAAGTGCTATACTTTGTGTGAATCTCCACAAAGGCAGGGGCCAATTTTTCTCCATTCAACTCCTTGAACCTGGCACAGTGCTGGCCACATGGGAGACACTTAGTAAACTCTACTCAATTAATGATAAAATGAGAGAGTGGATTAATAAAATGTGGTGTATACCATGATACTACTCAACCATAAAAAACAATGGTGATCTAGCACTTCTTGTATTATCCTGGATAGAGCTGAAGCCCATTCTAGTGAGTGAAGTATCACAAGGATGGAAAAACAAGCGCCATGTGTACTAACCATCAAATTGGTATTTAACTGATCAACGCTTATGTGCACATATAGTAATAACATTCATTGGGTGTTGAACAGGTGGGACGGGGGACGGAGGGAATGGGTATATTCACACCTGATGGGTGTGGTGAGCATTATTGGGGGATGGACATAGTTGAAGCTCTGACTCAGGCGGGGCAAAGGCAATATAGGCAACCTAAACATTTGTACCCCTGTAATATGCTGAAATTAAAAAAAAAGAGAATCAATTGCATCTTCTTATTTGAATTTCACAATAACCCTCTGGGGCAGGAAGGCCAAATATTCTTATCCTAATTTCACAGATGAAAGAAGTAAAGACTATAATAGATGTATGGTTTGTAGACAGTTTCTTAAAAATTGTATTATAGAGTTTGTATTAACAATTGCACTGAGCTGGGTACCAGAAGGCAAGAAACCAGCAAACTGAGAACTTTGCTTTGCCATTGAACTTCTCTGGACCTTGGTTTTTCTCACCTGTTAAGCAGACATAGAACCAAATTTCATTGATTTCAAGATACACACACACACACACACACACACACTCTTATCACATTTTAACATATGTTACAATCAATGGTGTGCCATACTTTAATTTGCAGCATTTTATAATAGATTGGGTGAAATGTGGTGTCCTCTGCCCTGCCTGCCTGCTGAAATTCAACTGTGAAAGTGCTTTGTAAACTGGGAAGTGCTGTACAAATAAGCAAGGAGCAGTAAAACAGAGGTTGCCACCAGCCTCCCTCCATACCTAGTCACACAATTCTGATTGCTCCGGAACAGCCAGCCCCCAAGTGATTTCTTCCTAGAGTCCCTGAGAAGGCCTCGTGAGAGAGGGGATTAAGTGGCATTAATCCAACAAGCAAATGCTGGCATTTCTGAGACACCTGGTACAAATCTTTGCTATTGATTAAAAGAATTAGTGGTCTGAGAATCTATGAATAGATAAAAAGAAAGAAAATGCAATCTTTTTCCACAAGCCCAGACACAGACCAGACGTTCACTGATTTCTTTTCTCCCTGTTTGTGCATACCTGTGGTTCCATGGGGCTGAATTCCCGGAAGGAGCCTCTTTGACACAGAGATCCTGCTCTAGCAGGCAACCCCCTCCCCACATCTTCTTTGGACTGCAGCAGCCACGACCAGGCAGACAGTGCACGGGGAACTGATAAGAGAGCTGGCGATCTCTGCCCTGAGTCTGCGTGGGCACATTGCCTTCTACAGCCACTAAACTACCTAATTGTCGGCATTCGGCCTCCACCATCCACATTTGTGAAAAACAAACAAAAAAGTATGAGCATTTGGGGAAGGGATGGACAAGGATGAAATGAGTAACAGGGCTTGGACTAGGGTGAGGCAAGTTAGGTGCCTTGGGAGTAAAATTTAAAAAGGAACACATTATCACTGCAGATCACGTGAGTAGCTTTCTAATACTCCAGATTTTTCACTCATCCCTACTAAATCTTGGACAAATCTCTGAATATACCTGAGCTCTAATACCTCCAAACACATGTGATGAGGCTACCAATCAGTTTCATGTTGAATTATACAATTTTTTGCAGCACTTAGTTGTACTACAGCTAAGGAGTTTATTTTTATAATTATTATAATATGCTGTAAACAATGGATCTAAAGCTAAGGGAGTAACTTGATTAAGAGGCTAGAGACTGGTAAGCAACAGGATGCTACTACCTAAAAATCAGTTGTTGTAGAAATTTAGTTTTTGTTTTTATTCTTATTACCCATGTTGGTGCACGAAGTTTTAAAATAAAGATGACACTCTTGTTTACTACCTGGGTCTTGGAATGATAGCAATGACTGTGTGGAATGCTAACCAGGACTTGCATGTGTCCATCCTGTGGCCTATGGGTTTAAGAAAGCGTGCTTCAGTTAAGATGGACCCTCTGCTAACAGGAAAAAAGTGGAGTGTCCTACTACAGGGAAGAAAAACAAAGGAGATGGTCTGCCGTTACTTCACAGTCAGGTGGAAAAAGGGAAGAGATCGGTTTGAAAACAGTTATATTTGATGGGAGAGTCAGTTGCCAGTGTCTGTAGATATCCAGATGGCAAAATTACAAGACCCACCATGACCTTTTGCAATTAAGAGATGAGTTCTGGACTGGCAGAGTAAAGTTCTATGAAAATATGCACCTTCATAAAAGTAATGAGAACATTTTCAAAATTGTAAAAATTCATTTTTTAAACTGGACATTAATCACAGGCTTGCAACAACCCAAGGAGCATTTATTCAGGAATAATGGCTGAATCTCAGTAAGAGCAGTGAGATTTATGGTGTTCATATTTACCCTATTTTCTTTCCCCTGTCTCCAGCACTATGGTAGTCTTGAAAACCAGCAGCTTCCCAGTCATAGTAGCCTGTGAAAACCAGCAAGCTAGCAGCCAACACTAAAAAACATAATGATCTTGGAGCTGCCCCAAAAGCCCCATCCTCACACAATTGCCACTCTCTGAGCTGTCTGGTAGCTTCCTTGACAAAGCTCCATTCATAGGATTTGATTTTGTTATATCTGACTCAGAAATAACAGCTCTATCCCCAGAGTGTTTGTTGAAAAAAAGTCAATGGCAAATGTTTAACATTATAGCTACTTGAGGTGGCAATATAAAGTGCGGCAAACAAGAGGTTTATCAAAAAACTTCAAATTCTGGGAAATGAGATGTCCATAGGGGGCACTGAAAAACTCTGATATATTCCTAGGAATTTATCTCACATGCACACAACTGTGCATATGCCCAGGAAAGACCTGAGAAGGCCTGATTTTTCACGCCTAGCTGACATGATGCTTCTGTTCTAGCAGAAAGCAGTGACATATTCAAAATGTTGAAAGAAAATGATGTGAACCAAGATTTCTATATCCAGCAAAAACAATC
>CAUYSK010040577.1:0-10194 GCA_963575035.1 Avahi laniger | reverse complement strand
TCATAATCATGACAGGCTTGCGGTTTTGTTCAGCTTTGCTCAACTGCTCTGTGGTTAGCTTGCAAGGCTGACAGGTGTCAGTGTCTACTTGCTGCTTTGTGGTTTTAAGCAGAATCAGCACAGAAATTCCCCTAGTATGTACGGAAATTTCCCTAACATTGGAAGCAAACATATTGATAGATTCATCAGTTTTATTTTCTGAGTAGCAGCAGTAAATAAAGTCCTTCTGCTGACCCATGTTGAACATATATCATAAGGAAGAAGCAAAACTTTGTTTGTTAATCCACTGAGATACGGGATGATAGTTACTGCAGCATGACCAAGCCTGTCCTGACAGCTAGTTCTTAAGGCAATCCATTATTTCACAAGATAAAACAAACAAAACCAGCAACAAAAAACATTTAGGCCAGGCGCGGTGGCTCATCACCTGTAATCCTAGCACTCTGGGAGGCCGAGGCGGGCAGATTGTTTGAGCTCAGGAGTTTGAGACCAGTTTGAGCAAGAGCCCCGTCTATACTAAAAAAATAGAAAGAAATTATCTGGACAACTAAAAATATATAGAAAAAATTAGCTGGGCATGGTGGCACACTCCTGTAGTCCCAGCTACTTGGGAGGCTGAGGCAGGAGGATTGCTTGAGCCCAGGAGTTTGAGGTTGCTGTGAGCTGGCTAATGCCATGGCATTCACTCTAGCCAGGGCAACAGAGTGAGACTCTGTCTCAGAAAAACAAAAAAACAAAACAAAACAAAACAAAAAAAACCACACATTTAAAGCATCCATGAGGATTTAAATGTTTTTTTTTAGTTTTTTAAAGTAGCAGCCTATGAAATATAATAGGAAATTAGCGATTGAAACATTTTCCCATATGCATCAATGAGAATAGAGAATCTTGCTTAGAAATGAGGAGTTTAGCCTACGGATTTAAAGGATAGTTTCTGGCTGGGCATGGTGGCTCATGCCTGTAATCCCAGAACTTTGGAAGGCTGAGGCAGGAGGATTGTTTGAGACCAGCCTGAGCAATAGTGAGATCCTATCTCTATTAAATAAGTAATTTTTAAGAACTTAAAGAAAAGAATGGCTTCTACTTGGGAAGAGCACAGAGGCCCTCTCACAGAATAACTGCATGTTTAAAAATAAGATCTGTGTGGACATGGGTATTGTTTCATTTTGGTTTGTTTGTTTGTTTAAAAGAAATATAGATTTTGAAAGCTAGAGAAGAAAAGACAATTAAGAAGAATATTTACAGATTTCTAATGAGGAGGGAAATGATAGAAAATGCAATCAGTTTTTGGCTTAGAATTACATAATCTGATAGAATAAAATAGATTTTTAATGTAGCCTTGGGAAATTGTGTAGTTCAAGCAACTGGAAACTTTCCTATGAAAAGGCAAACATGAATTGGCTATCAGGGTGGTTTGAAATAGAAGAGCAGGCAGAGAATGAATCTGGTGGTATAAAATATTTACCAGCAGGTCAAATATGATAAAATAGTAGCTGGTTTAGAAATAACTGGAGAAGAAGGTAAATATCTATGATTATTGTGCCGAGGTCTTATAAAAATCAATGTGTTTATAAAAGTTCTCCTAACTGGTAAAATAAAGGTGCTATAGGGGCTATTGTTTGGAACTATAATCACTATGGAGAAGTGGATATGATTCTGGGGAAGAAACCTTTCTCTTCCTTTACACACAAAGCATAATGAAGTAATTTTAGAAAGTATCTATTAGAGTCTACATTGATCAAACCCGGCAGGACTGATTGGATATGTCTAACCTCAATAGCATGTTGAGCCGAAGTAATAAAGGAAGCAGAGGTAAGGATTTGTTGTTTGATGGTTATTTAGACTATAAAATTTAGACATGCAATTTTAGTTAAGGCAGCAAATTTAGAGAATTCTTGTTCAGGTAGAAAATATAAATAAATTTCATACAGGGTGCTATAGATGGTATACCTCATTTCATAAAGGAGATCCCATCATAACAAAGGAAAACCAATAGTAAAAACAGATGCTGCAATAAAATCAAAACTAAAGACATCCTCTCAAACATAAGAGCCGGGATGACCTATAATCTGCTTAGAAATTGCTAGGGTGTAACTAACCTCAGAAGACAGAGAAATGTTGAGGAATTCTTAAACTGTGAGTGTGAAGTGGCTAATACCCATGTCAAAAAGCCACTGGAATCAGGTGTCATTTAAAGTGCAATGAATGTGAAGATAGTAAAGATCATAAGTCCTCTCCTCTCTCATTACAAAAAAAAAAATTAACTGAGATGTATGATAGACATAAATGTATAAGCTGGAACCATGAATCTTTTAGATGAAAGTATACAGAACATTGTGTTTGTCATTCTGAGGTAAGCAAAGGTTTTATAAACAGACAAACACTAATCATAAAAGATTAAAAAAATACCACAAAAGCAAAACATATGGATGTGCTTAACATCACTAGGTATAATGAAAATGTCAACTAAAACCACAGTCAAGCAATTAGGGAAGCAATAACTCAAATCATCTGCAAAGACTTTCAAAAATTAGAATAGGAAATACTTTTCAACTCATTTTATGATACCAAAATCTGACAAAAGCATTGGAAGTCAAAAATATCACAGACCAATATCCCTCATGAGCAAAGACACAATAATCCTTAACAAAATATCATCAAATCCAATAATATTAATATATAAATAGGATAATATACCATGAACGAGTATACTCCAGGAATACTAGGCTGGTTTATCTTTTAAAAATCAAGCAAGGGCCGGGTGCGGTGGCTCATGCCTGTAATCCTAGCACTTCAGGAGGCCAAAGTGGGCGGATTGTTTGAGCTCAGGAGTTCGAGACCAGCCTGAGCAAGAGCGAGACCCTGTCTCTACTAAAAAATAGAAAGAAATTAATTGGACAACTAAAAATATATAGAAAAAACTAGCCGGACATGGTGGCACATGCCTGTAGTCCCAGCTACTCGGGAGGCTGAGGCAGAAGGATCGCTTGAGCCCAGGAGTTTGAGGTTGCTGTGAGCTAGGCCAACACCACGGCACTCACTCTAGCCCGGGCAAAAGAGTGAAACTCTGTCTCAAAAAAAAAAAAAAAAATCAAGCAAGCAATACATTTTATCACATTAACAGAAAAAAAAATGAAGACCACATGAATATCTAAATAGATGCAGAAAAAAACATTTAACTAAATTCGACATCTATTTATGATATTGTCAGCAATATAGAAATACAATTAACCTGATAAAAGGAATCTATAACAAACCTAGAGCAAACATCATGCTTAATGTTGAAATACTAAAAGCTTTCTCACCTAAGATCTGGAGCATGGCAAAGTCTACTACTCCTAACACTTCTGTTTAACATTGTACTGAAGCCCTCCTAGTGGGATAAAGGAAGGAAAAGACACAAAGTCATACAAACGGGAGAAAGAAATGCAAAAGTGTATATTTGTAGATTATATGATCACATACATAGAAAATCCTAAGGTATATCCAGAAAAGTTATTAGAATTAATAATTGAATTTAGTATGTTTATAACATACAAAAATCAATTATATTTCTACATGTTAGAAATAAGAAATTGGAAATTAATTTTAAAAAATATAATTTACAGTAACATTTACAATATGAAGTACTCATAAATTGTTTCCTTAAATATGTGCTAGATATTTACATTGAAAATAAAAAATATTTGCTGAGAAGACACAAATAAATGGAGAGACATACTACTTATATACTGGAAGACTCAGTATTATTGATGTGTCAGTTCTTCCCCAAATGATCTTTAAACATGATGCAATTAAAACCAAAATTTCAGAAGACTGTTTCCATGAAAATTGCCAGAGTCTTTCTAACATTTTATGAAATGGAAAAAATTTAGAATATCCAAAACAAACTTGAGAAATAAGAACAAACTAGGAAGCTTTACATGAACTGATTTGAAGGTGTACTATAAATCTACATAAAGCAAGACAATGTGATTTTAGCATAGGATAGACGTACAGATCAATGGAAATATAATGCAGAATTAATCCTGCACATTAATTCATTCATAGATTTTTTTTACAAATGTGTTAAAGAAACTCAATGAGGAATCTTAAAAAAATGATACTGAACAACTGGCTATACATATGAAAAAAATAAACTTCAACTCTAAATTCATACCACACATAAAGCTTAAAATGGATGATAGACCTAAATGTAAACACTAAAACAATAAACTTTTTAGAAAATAACTTAGGAGAAAAGCTTCAATTAGTATAGGCAAAAATGACCTAGGTAGAATGCAAAAAGCATGAACCATAAAAAATTGATAAATTGGAACTTATCAAAATTATAACCTTAGCTCTTTGAAAGACACTGTTAAGAAAGTCAAAAATAACTCATAGACTTAGAAAAAAAAGATTTGTACAACATGAATTTGACAAGAAAATTATATAGTTTTTATTTTAAAAACTTTTAATAATTAGAAGATAATTTTAAATATGGCAAACATTTTTGAACAGATACTTCAGAAGAGGAAATATGTGAATGGCTAATAAGAACATAAAAATGCTCAATATCATTAATCAGCAAGAAAATATTATACAAATTAAAATACTTTGAGATATCTCTACATACTCGCTAGAATAATTAAATACTGACAATGCCAAGTGTTGGTGAGAATTTGTAGCAACTGCAATTGTCACACATTGCTGATAGGATTGTTAAATTGTTCAACCATTCTGGAGAGCAGTTTGACAATTTTTATAAAGTTAAAATACTCCTATCATAAAACCCAGCAATTCCATGAATTTGCCCAAGAGAAATGAAAATATATATCTGTACAAAGACTTTCACTAAAATGCTTATAGTGGATTTATTCCACGCTGGAAACAACCCAAACAGTCATCAAGAGTTGAACCAATGAATAAATTATGGTGTACATTCCAATAAAATACTACCCAGTGTATTGTAAATTTTAAAATTTCATGTTTTTTTCTTGCTGCTTCAACATCCCCACAAACAGGCTGTGAGCGCCCCTCCCAGGAGACCAGATGCACTAGTGTGATGAGTCCAGTCTTGGCCACAGGTTCTCTTCTTACCCTCCCCTGACTGAGATCTACTAACATTCAAATGCATCCTTACCTTCTCTCTGCTCCCCACCTGCTTGGTTGAGCCGCCTCCTCTGGCGTTCCCTCCCATGTTGTCCTCATGCAGTGACTCTGTTTTTCTAGGACCTGTATGTTTTTTGTGTTTTTTTTCCTGCACCTCTCCTGTGGCCACATTTGACTGACCATCACCTAAAAAACATAAAACACTTATCAATTAAAGGGAAGAAACTGCTGAAATATGCAACAACATGGATGCATCTCTAAAATATTGTGCTGCAAGAAAAAAGCTAGACCCAAAAGATTTCACATACTGTACGATTCCATTTACACGACATTTTAGTAGAGGCATGACTATGCAAATGGATGGTTGCTTCGAGCGAGTCGTGAGGGGGATTGTCTACAAAGAGGCGCAAGGGAATCTTGTGTGGTGATGGAAATGTTCTATATAGTGCACATGTTTGGGATTATCTGACAAAACTCATCAAACCCTACATTTACATAGATTCATTTTATTTCTCTATCAACTATACCTCAATAAATTTGACTTTAAAAATATACATGGCTTGAGTTCCTAAGATCCTTTCTCGACCAGCCCTAATCTTCAGTCACTATTTTTCTGTTTCTGACTTACTCATGTCATATTAATCTGTCACAACATTAAAAACTTTTCCATTTTTGAAACTTTGATTTATTTGCTTCTCCAGTTACTGACCATTCTTCTGTCTTTCAGCTCACAGACACTATTCTGGTTTGCCTTTATTAAAGTCAAATATAATGGCCAAATGACTTCAAGTTGAAATTCTGGGATATTAGATTTTGATAAAAACAGAGGCTCAAGTACCAACAATGTGGCTTAGAAGAATCAGTTTCAAAAATTCATGTGGCACTTATATTATGTGATTTATGAGAAGCTGTTTGGTTGTTGAATTGCTTTAAATCTTCACTGTACATCAGAATCATCTGGGGAACATACTACAAAGATGTTGGTCTGAGGTGGGCTCTGGATCTCGGTTTTTAAGATGTGATTTGAATGCACATAGATTTCTAACCATACTTTAAAACTTCAGTTTTTCTGGAAATAAATTCACTTGGCTGTTTTGGGGTAGAAAATGTGCATCGGTGTGTGTGTGTGGAGGTCATGAGAGAGAGGGAGTACTGTACTCACGTAACTCATATCCCAGCTCTGCCATTTGCAAGTTACAATACACTGGGAAATCATCTAAACTCTTTGAGCATCAGCTTCCTTATTTATAAAAGTTATACCTATCCCTGAGGTTTGTTGTACTGAAGGTGTGAGGTTAGGCACCCAGAACTGTGCCAAGCATATAGTGCACATTAGATATTACTTATCTCCTTTCTGCAGTTTATTTTAAAGGCAGACACACATTCTTAAACTTTATTCAGATGTTTAATGTGGAGATGGGATATAGGTTAAAAAATATCACCTTATTTCTCTATAGTCAGCCATTAAGTTTTAAATTGTGGGAAAGTAAAAATTAATCCTTTGCAATAGTATCTTTTGCCAGTTTCGCACTTTGAGGAGTATCCCATTTTTGTGATATAAATGGTTATGATTTGACGGTATGGCATGGCTGAGAAAAGACATTTCTTTTTTCCTTCTTTCCCTTCTCTTCCTGTCTCCTTCCTTCCACTCTTTTCTCCCTCCTTCCTTCCCTCCCTTTCTTCTTTCCTTCCTTTCTATTAACAGGTCTAGATAAAAATTTAAACTGTAATTGAAGCCTCCTTATTTCCAGCTCTCTTTAGCATAGCAACAACAATGATTGAAGGATGGTGCCGCTTTTCTATTTTTACCAGCAGAGTGTACACTACTCAGCTAAGGATCATCCCTTAGATACGGGTCAAGCCCTAAAAACAATTCATATAAATTGTTTTAACTGTACTGCATAGTTAGGTATATTGAAACCCACTAAAGTAATTCTTCACTGCCATAAAATGAGTTTTTAGCAGAGTTATGAATTTATCTTAAATTCCTCAATTTGGACTTTTCCTTTGGCTTCCAAAGACTTTTTAAAAGTCTAGGGAAGAATATTGTTGCCATTACTAAACTCAGATTTCATTTTGGTCACCTTCAGGTGCTTGTTTATTTTCTATTTATTATTATTTGCTTTTGATTCTGACTTATTTTTCACTATCCAGCAATCCACACATGCTCTAACAGTCAAGTTTATCTCTCATCAGTCACTCTGCACCCATCTTTTCTTCCCACCTCCGTGCTTTGAGTCATGCAGTTTCTCCAACCTGGGACAATCTTTTTGTCAGTTTAAATTCTTCCCATTATTCAAGACCCCATTCGATCTTCACATTTCCTCTAGGAAACTGTCTTCAATTACTCTTGCCCTCTCTGAATTTCTGCTGTATTTATAGACAGACCGCAGCATAGTACTCTAATTACACACGGAATGTCAGAGCTGGAAGAGAACTTGGAAATCATCCAGCCCAATGTCCCTGTCCATAGAGAAGGAAACAGCACTGGAAGCAATCTGGGGAGAGTGGAAGAGCATCCTCTTAGCAAGTGGGTAGGAACAAGATATGGATGTGACACTGATGGTATATGACACTAATGATCTGGTCCCAAGAGAGGGGTACCTAAGTGGGGCTCAGTGTTGAGAAGAATAATCAAGGTTAGACTCATACAGGGGGAGAAATGGGATTGGTTAACAAGGGAGGCACTGGTGTGCTGAAGAGGAGCACTGAGATATTCCTGATGACCCGTATGCACCCCCTGCTACAGGAACTCTCTAGAATATTGATGCCTGACAGTCTCAGATTTATGCAGTCAGAGGGCAATGAGATACAAGCTCACTGGACATGTCACTCTTTTAAAAAATCATATTTCTGAGCAGTTTTATTAATGTAAATCATTCCAGTTTGTTAACAGATATTTTTTGAAGGATGATTGCGATGTAACCAAGTTTAAAAAAGTGTAGAAGTGGAATTTCTAGTAGAAGAAAAAAACATAAGAAAAAGCCATGGAAGATAACATCATGTGATACAAAGGAAGATGAGTTAAAGGTGAGGCTAGCTCAAACTTGAAGGAAATCCCACTGAAATACTGTTAAGGAGAATTCCAGTAGACTTAGAATATGTTTTTAGGTCAATAAAAATCTATTGAGTGGGATTTAGAATTGTGACTGAGACATAAATTCATTTTACCCTGTAAGGGCTGTGTATTAAATGGGGACATCGTTGATCCAGTACAAGAGAATCAATGTGTGATTCTGGATCCGAACTGAACCTCTTTCGTTTTGGCTTTGCTGAGTTTCCTCCCACCTCTCTGGTGCTACCTTCGCAAACTTATTCCTGAGTCTTCTCCCTGTACTAATTTTCTGTTTAGAATTATTTTTTCTTCTGTAGCTATACTCTTTCTATAAGTGACATCATTCTTTTCTATAACTTTAAAAATTATCTATATAGTAAAGATTATTTTATACCTTTACACCTAGATTTACCTCAAAAAAATGTGAGTATATATACAACTGCCCCTAAAGTATATCCAATTGCAAATCTTTATAGATTTAGTAAGCCTGATGTCCCATTCCCAAAAACCTTGCCAAGCCCCTGTTACTTTGATAATAACATCACCATCCATCATCATCAGAAACTAAATAGTTACCTTTGGTTGATTCCTCACAGTTCTTAATTCTTCATATCCAATTAATCAGCAATCCTGTTTATATCTAAAATGTATCTTCAAGGTCCACACTCTCCATCCTCTCTGGTACCCACTTAATCCAAGTCCTCCTCTGTTTGCCCTTCAGTGGCTTCACACCTGGTGTTGCTGTTTTCACTGTGGCCTTTCTGTAATGCCTTCTCCACAGAGCTGCCAGAGTGGCCTCACACACCTTAATTACATGACCTCACAGTCCTGCAGAAAACCCTTCGACAGCTTCCTGTTCTACTAAAGACAAAACCAGATCCACAATTGGAGCCTAAGATGCCTTTGTGACCCGGCCTAGTGCTTCTCATGCCTGACTTCTTCGCACACTTCACGTCTCAGGAAAACATCATCTTTTGGAGAGGGTTTCCCTGAGCACCTTTTCTAAGGCCGGCACTCTTCCTCCCCCCCACTACACACACAGTTTTTCTCCGTCACATCACTCTACTTCTCCCTACTTATACAAGTATGTGATTATCTTAAGTATTAACTGGTATATTATCTTTCTCCTGATGATGCTATAAGCTCCATGACGGCAGAGGCTCTTCTGTTTTGTTTTCAGGGAGATAAAACAGAGGGTGACATGAAGGAACTGCCCAATAAATACTTATGGATGAATTAGGAAGACACACACTTCCATTTTAGAAGGAATTATGCTAACAAAATTTCTTCAGATACAGAGATCTGTAGCTTTTAGCTCAAAAACTGAAGCTAAACACAAAATCAATCAAGCTAAAAATAAAACAAGATCTGGGCTTCTTTTATGTATTTTAATATGAATTCAATAACTTTATGTTGAAAACATGAGACAAAACATGTGCCAGTCAAAGCTAAGGGCTGCAGCTAGATGGAAGAGCACTGGGAGATGGAATGTTATTCCATGTATGCTAAGGCTTAAATGAAGAGGTTCAAAATTGATCTTGTAGAAGCCATTTATCACATGCTGAACTGCAAAGTACTTTGTAGGGGGCTCCATAATGACCAATTTTTTTTTTTTTTTTTGAGACAGAGTCTCCCTCTGTTGCCCTGGCTAGAGTGAGTGCCGTGGCATCAACCTAGCTCACAGCAACCTCAAACTCCTGGGCTCAAGCGATCCTATTGCCTCAGCCTCCCAAGTAGCTGGGACTACAGGCATGCGCCACCAGGCCCAGCTAATTTTTTTATATATATATTTTTAGTTGTCCAGATAATTTCTTTCTATATTTTTAGTAGAGACGGGGTCTCGCTCTTGCTCAGGCTGGTCTCGAACTCCTGAGCTCAAACAATCCACCCGCCTTGGCCTCCCAGAATGTTAGGATTACAGGCGTGAGCCACTGTACCCGACCCCATAGTGACCAATATTTTATTTATCCCTAGAACTCAGATGAAGCACCCATAGCTCAAAAAGTTTTGTGTGTTTCTATCCTATTAAACACCACCTTATCCCCAAA
>CAUYSK010040574.1:0-11636 GCA_963575035.1 Avahi laniger | reverse complement strand
GCCCAAGCATTGGTGGTTTTTTAGGGTCCCTTTCCCCTGATTACAATGTGCAGCCAAGGCTGGCAGCTGCTGAACTGAAGGAAGAGACCAGGGTCGTAGAGAAGGGCATGTACAAGGTCCCATGAAGGAAAAGGACATGGCCTTCAGTGGTGAAGCCTAAAGAACACAGGTGTGGCTTGAGCAAGGAGAGACCACAGCAGGAACTGTGGTCTGTGACCTCTGAGAAATAATGAGGGGTAGGAGAGCTGCTAGATGCCTATGCAGGGCCATATAATAAGAGGGAGCTTATTGGGGATGTGGCAGGGCCACACAGGCTGTGTTCAGAAATTTAGTTTTTTATTTTAATATCAATGGGAATCAAATGGAAGTTTTTTAAATTTTTTTCCATTATTATTTTTTTGGCCATGATCAGCTTTGCATTCTAGAAAGAAAATTCTGACTCCCTAATGGACAGCAGATTGGGGACAGCTGGAGGGACTAGAGTTGGCCTGTGTGTGCCGATTAGGAGGGGAGAGGTGTCCACCTATCCTGCAGGCTGAGACCTGGAGGACAAGCAGTGGCTGTTGTCCCTTGAGGGTGGGAGAGGGCAGAGTGGTATTTGTCCATCAGGTGGCTTCCACGAGAGGGACCACCCTTGCCAAGCGGGCGGATCATTTTGGCAGCTTCAGTGAGTACTAATCAACAAGTTTGGTTGAAATCCCTCTCCTCAGGAGGACCGGGCAGAGCAGCTTTGATGGCCTCACTTGGCACAGAGCTGGGCGAGGCTGCTGAGATACAGGCAGCCCGCTGGAAGCCATATGCCCTGCTTAATTCCTCCACAAACTTACTCCTCACAGCCATGCAGACATATGTAGTTTTAATGTGGTTACAGCATCTTAAACTCCCGAGGAAAGGAGGTGAAAAGATGTTCCCGCCCAAGTGTGGGGATGGAGAGGAAAATTGTCAGAAGTGATTCTTGGCTGAGATTGGCAACATACACTGTCACTTGAACCTATCAATAGACCAGGCTGATGATGTTTTTCATTTAACACCTAGCGACGAGGCTGTCAGAAGCTGGCAGGAGATCCCTGCACGCCCTGCCAAGAAAGAGGAACATGAAAATCTGTCGAAATTCATGCTTGCTAATAAATATACCCCTGGAATTCTTTTTTAAGGAACCCAAGATTTCAGAAGTCTAGGCAATATTTGCCAGGGATTCAAAAACCTTGATCTAGCCAGGAGTTTTCTTCCCAGATCTAGTTTTCACATGACTTTGGTTTGCTGGCAGAAGAAAGGGATGAGGCAGAGGCTTAGTGACGAAGGGAATCCAAAGGTATTAAATTTTTTTTTCAAAGGTATTAAATTTTATAAACTCAAGTGTGGGGTCAAAGGGCAGGGCAAAAAGAGCAGACACATGACATTGTCCCTAGGCTCCAGTGATGCACTCCATGACACTCATGGTATCTATATCAGGAGACAGCATGGGGGCCTTGTTGGAGAGTTCAGAAGGAAGATGCAATAACCAGAAGGCAATCCTGTCTGGCTGCTGTGCAGTTATTGGTGCTTTTCAGTGAATATTCCCAACAGGAGTGTACTTCCCCACCCTTCAAATCTAGGTGAGGTCATGTGACATGCTTTGGCCAATGGAAGTGTTGTACATCAACATCATACTTCAGCATGAAACCTTCAAGAGCCAATGCGCAATTTGCCCGTGCACTTTCCTCCTGCCCTGGAGACAAGCAGTAGCTGCTCCAGTAGCTGGGTCACAGAGTGAGGACAACACGGAGAGAACCCCAGCTGACCTGTGACATACACGGAGCTTAAGTGGAAAATAAATCAATTGTTTTAAATCATTGAGATTACAGGGATTGCTACAGCACAACCCAGCCTATATGCTGTCTATTAGAGCCATTTTGAGTAATCCTCTCTTCTCTCACACTCCTCCCTGTCATGTAAAGGCTTTATTGCATAGTGGTTACAGTCCAACAAGTCTGGGTTCGAATCTACCAGTGATGATCTTGGTTGTGGTTCTTTAACACTCTAAGTGTCAATTTCTTCATCTCTAATTGCGAGTAATACTACTATCCACACTGGAAGGATCTTGCAACAATTAGTTAAAATAATTTCAAGAAATTGCTAACTTGTATTGCACTCTGTGCAGAAAAGAACTAACATAGTATGTCTGACACTGCTATTCTTAGAAAAGCCTGCTTGCAAGGTGGGCCCTTGGCTAGGATCTGGGAACTTGGATTTCAGGAGGGTTCTGACCATGCCCTAACTGATAAAGGTAGCTACTGTACTTAAACTATTTGTGCAAACAATGTAGTTTATGCTGAACATCTGCCTTCCTTATGGGAGTCTGGAATTTTGGTACATCATTAGCAGAAGGTACCTACATGACCAGCTCCCAGTAAAAAATGCAGAGTCCTAAATCTCTCTAGTGAGCTTCCCTGGTTGGCAACACTTCACATGTGTTTCACAACTCATTGCTAGGGTAATTAAGCATGTCCTGCGTGACTGCACTGGGAGAGGACTCCGGGAAGCCTGGTTTTCTCTAGACTTCACCATGCACCTTTGCTCTTGCTGATTTTTCTTGGAATCCTTGCACTGTAATATATCTTAGACATGCATCTGGCTATATCCTGAGTACTGTGAGTCCTCTGCATGCATTACCAAACCTGGGGGTGGTCTTGGGGACTTAAAAGTAAAGTCAACTCTAATTTAATGATAAGTATAATACATAAAAATTGGCTGGGTGCAGTGGCTCACACCTGTAGCCCAGGAGTTTGAGGTTGCAGTTAGCTACAATGATGCCACAGCACTCTACCCAGGGTGACAGGGTGACAAAATACACACACACATACACACACACACACACACACACACACACACACACACACAAATGTAAGTTAACAATAAGTATAAGAATTGTTAGTATTAAAAAATAAAACAAAGGGAGGCACAAAAAAATGAAAATGGGTAATTCATAGGTAACCACAAAACAAAAACACAAGGAGACCAACTTATGTTCCCAAGGTATTTACTCAACTACCAACTACCCAGAGTGGTATTAGCTCAAGATTCCAGAGAGTACCCTCCCTACAAGACCAGTATTGGCCACAAGGGAATGAGTCTGTTCCTGACTGAAATTTGCACACAGTAGCCATTCCTAAGGTCACTCCATAACAACAACAATCCTAGAAGCAATAAGAGCTAACATTTAGTGAGCTCCCTTCTCTACCTTTTATATATATTATTTCACTTAAGCCTCAAAACACCACTCTAGAGTAGGCACAGTCACTATCCCTGTAAATAGATGAGGAAACATGCACAGAGAGGTGCAGCCACGTGCCCACTAAACAATTTTGCCATTAAGGTTGCAGACTTGGACTCCAGACTGCCTGGTTCACACCTCAACACTGTGTTGGTGTCCTGTGGCTGCCATAATAAATTGCCATACACTGGGAGGCTGAAAACAATAGAAATTTATTATCTCACAATTCTGGTGTCCAAAAATCTGAAATCAAGGAGTCAGCAGGACTATGCTCACTCCATACGCTCTAAGGGAAGATTCCTCATGCCTCTTCTAGCTTCTGGTGGCTCCAGGCATCCTTTGGCTTGTGGCTGCATCTCTCTAATCTCTGCCTCCCACTTCACATGGCCTTCTCCTTTCCTCAATCTTCCCTTTTTTGTCTCTTATAAAGACCCTTATTGGATTTAGGGCCCATCCAGATATTTCAGAACTATCTCATCTTAAAATCCTTAAGTTAATTACATCTGCAAAGATTCTTTTTCCAAACAAGGTTACATTCGTAGCTTCCAGGGATGAGGACATGGACTAGCTTTCAGGGGCCACCATCTAGGCCACTACAAACAACAACACACAGTTCCACAGCACCTTGGACTAATTACTTAACCATTTGGCATGCCACAAGATTGGTCTGAAGGCTAAGTGAGGCTGTACATGAAAAATATTTGGCATGTGGTCTGCCATATAGTAAGAGCCCAGTAAACATTAGCTACTATTATTACCCACCATCACACAACTACTAAGATGAAGAACTAAGATTTGAACCTGGGCACACATAACTACTATTCACTTTTACTTCAATCTGAGAACAGTTAAGCAGGGAGGGGTTCCCTTTCTTGTGGGTGTCTGGAGAAATCCTTGTAGACCCAGTGATCACTCACCCATCATCCTATAGTCATTCTGACTAGGACCCTTCTCAACACTCTTTTGGTTGTAAGCTTGCAAAGGGGCTGAACTTCCCCCAAGTCCCCTCCTGAGGCCCTCAAAGAATAATTCCTGGAGAATCTTGGGTCCTCTGTTTCACCATTTCAAAATCCCTGACAGTGATTATAGCTGCCACACTAGAATGCTTTGAGGGTTATCGAGTTAATGACTATAAAGTCTGTGGAGCTCTTCAGAGGAAAGAAGCATAAAAATCAGATAAATAAAACAGTCAATCAGCACATGTTTATTGTGTCCACAGGGTGCATATCACTGTACTCGGAAATAAAGATTAAAGGAGAGAAAAGCAAAGGAAAAGAAGGGGGAAAGTTAGTTTACCCAAAGTCTTTCCAGGCCAGAGTACAAGGCCAGCTATAAACTAAAGAGCTAGAGCCCTTAAAGGCTTTAAAAAATGGAGGAAGTGCCTACAAATCAGTAAGAAAAAAATAGAGAACCCTACCGGAAAAAAAAAATGATTCAAGTAAGCAGTTCACAGAAAAATAAATGCAATTAGCCAATAAGCAATGAAGAGACACTTAATTAAGTCCTCATAATTAATCAAAACAATAACAAAATACCATTTTTCACTTCTCACATAGGTAATTTTATTTTTTTAGTTTTCTGATGCACAGTGTGTGGAGGGAGTGAAGAAACAGGTACTCTCCAGCCACTTTGGGGGACAGTATGAATTGTAGCAACCTCTCTGGAGAGCAATTAGGCAAGAGCTATCACAATTAAAATATATATTCCCTTTGACCCAGCAATCCCACAGTTAGGAATCCACCCTATGAATAAACTCACAAAACATGCTGGCTATATAAAGATGTTCATTACACCATTGCTTTTAATGACAGAAAATTGGGAACAGCCTAATGTCTGAGAGCAGTGCCCTGGTTAAATTACGGATAATGTACATAGTAAACGGTAGGCAGATGTAAGCAAGAATGAAGTAACTCTACTTGGCTGGCAGGAGAGCGTGCCAAGGCATCATATTAGGAGAAAAAAGCTAGAGCAGAACAATATGCTGTAAGCACAGCTGGATCTGCACTCCCAGACCTGTTGTGACCAAGGCTTGCCCTACCGCAAAGCCATCAGGGTTAGGGTTGGGGTTGTAGTCTGGAGCAATGGCAGGATTTTTTTTTCCTCTGTGAAAGCCAAACTCCACCCAGATTCTTCATTACAATAATGAAGGATGCAGCAAATTGATTAAGATCTTGAACTTGAACCCAGAGTGTCCAGGTTCAAATTTCAATTCTGGTGCCGCTTGCTAGGTGTGACTTTGGGCAGGTCACTTCACCTCTCTGCTTCTTAGTTTCCCTAAAACAGCAATAACATCAGTACTTACCTCATAGAGTCATTATGAGGAATTAATGTGTTACTGTCTGAGGAGTGCTTTAAACAGTGCTTGGCAGATACTCACTCCCTCTCTAAGTGTTGTTAAGCAAGTAAACTGGACTCAAGCACTGAGCACCCCATCTCCTGAATACCAACACGACCCCCCCTCTGTTAATTTGGCCCCAAATACCCAAAGGGAAAAGAAGAAAGGAAGGGAAAGGTGTCTTTTACATATTTAATGGGGCACTCTACAGGATGAAGTCATCTTGAAAAGGATAATTAGACCTCCAATGGATTTTCATTTTATTTCATTTTCTTGCCTGCAGTTGACAAGTAGGGAGATTGTTACTTCCACTGCCGCCAACAGCAAAGCTGCCCGTTTTCTTCTATTTCTATAGCGAACTCCTGAAAGAGAGAAGCCTGCTGGTGTAAACTGCTTTGATGGGAGGAAGCATCTAAAATGCATTTTAATTTCAATTTGTGTGAAGCTTTTGTATCAAATTACAGATCTGGGGCACGACGCGGCTCAGTGAAGAATCCCATTTTCCATCAGTTTGGATGTGTTCGTTGTGCCATCAAGGGGTAAAATAATTAAGGCTGAAATCCTATCTCCATTGGAGACTGTCTGCTGGTGTCCCACTTCCCATGTTGATCAGGTCAGGTGACAAACCAAAAATTACTATTCAGAGACCAGCACTGCTCCCTTGGAGGCCCCAGACCATGTAAGTAAGCGAGACCAAGAGGCTTCTCACTCAAATGCAAGCATGCCAGTAGCCTGATGCTAACTGCAAGATCACCAATCAGCTAGGGCCAGCAAAAGTTGCTTAGAACAAACTAAAGCAGAAGTTGGGAGAATTTGGTATAGCAGCTCAATTCTGCAAAAACACCAAGTAACTGGTTACCAGGCAGCTGAATTCACTTAGTTAATTTTCCGCAAGTCAGACTGAGTCTGCATTCAGAAGCCAATACAGTTAGGCTAGAAAAGCCATCATTGCTTAAATATTCTTACCTCTCTGGTCTGGCATATCAGAGTGGTCTCACTGGAAGTAAACAAGTTCAGCCCTGTGCAAGGATGCTGATATATTTAATAGATCTCCTTTACTGGGCCTATGCAGCCATCCTCCAGCTACTGTGAGTGTTGGCTAATAACAGCTCACAGGTGCCTCTTCTCTGGAGAGCTCCTCTCTGCTGACAAGAGTGGGTCATCTAGGAGAGTGTGTGCTGCTCCCAATACTCCCCCCACCAATCCAGGGGCAGCCAATGACAGCCTGAAACTGGAATCAAAGGGAACCCCCTTGACTCAAGAGAAGATAACTCTGCAGTGTGACTTACAGCCAGAATACCACCCTCCATGAGTCAGGCCAAGGCTAGGTTTTAACTCCGACCACAGCTTTACCTAGCTCTCCTTATCCTACCTCTCTTCCTTACTCTCTTACAGAATTCTCCAAGAGCATTCCATCAATAAGTTGTGCATGCCCAAATTGCTATTTCAGTTTCTGCTTCTAGGCAACCCAACTGTATTGGTTCCTATTACTGCTGGAACAAATTACTACAAATTTAGTAGTTTAAATGATGCAAATTTATCTTATCTAGAAGTCAGAAGTCTGATCCAGGTCTCACTGGGGTAAATCAAGTTCACAGCAGGGCTGCATTCCTGCTAGAAACTCCAGGGGGCAATCCATTCATTGCCTTTTTTAACTCTAAAAGCAGCCTGTATTCCATGGCTCTTGGCCTCACATCACTCTGACCTCTGCCATTGTCATCACATAGCCTATTCTGACCCTCATCCAGAGACCAGCACTGCTCTTTTGGAAGCCCCAGACCAGTTAAAACTCACCAGCTTGTGATTACACTGGATTCATCTAAATAATCCAAGATAACCTCCCCATCTCAAGATCCTTCACTTAATAACATCTGCAAAGTCCCCTTTGCCATGTAAGGTAACGTACTCACTGGTTCCAGAGATTAGGATGTGGATGACTTCAGGACATTATTCTGCCTTCTGCACTGACCTAAGACAGTGGTCCTAAGAACCAGACTCAAAGGAAAGGACTCTGGAGTAAGATCACTGATTGGCTGCCTGGCAATGAGGAGCCCATCACTAGTGGGACATGGAGCACCATCATCCTGGGCATGTGGGCACAGTGTGCTTGCTGGGACTGTCACCCATGGAGAGTTGAGACCAGGCACAGGTGCCAGGGGATGCCCAGGCTTGTGCATCATCTCTGTGTTAGAGGAGTGAGAGATATAGTCATTATAAGGACTGTGGATTTGGGTGGCTATCACTGAATACCATGAATGCCTCCAAGAGAAAAAAAAAATGACAGCCTCAGGGCAATTACTGAACAATTTGGAGCAAATTGTGTCCAAGAGCCTCCTTGGCAGTATTTATAGAAACCTCAATCTTCTTGAGCATGAAAACAGAACTGAAGAACAGACACAGAACTTAATTGTAAGAGTGGCTGAACTTCAAAGTTCTTAGATTCTTAACATAGGTACATCTCCTCCATCAAAGTCGAGGACCTTGTGGAAAGAAGTGGGACTCTGTAACTTGGGGTGAAGATACCTAGACATATATATTTGAGCTCCTTCAACCCTAAAATCCCTCTGAAATCTCTGGACCTCCAGAAGTTTCCCCCTTCTCTTGTTGGAAGATAGAGCCCCTTCCCTTTCCTGAAGAATAAGCAAAGCTTCTAATGAGGTGAGTGCCTAACAAAACAACAGCCCCACCTCCCTTGCTGACTGCCAGACCAACACCAAGAATTGAATCTCAGCCTAACCTAACTGAGCAAGTATTGGGCCTGCTAGGGAGAGAAGAATTCTATGTCCAGGGGCTACAAGACTCTGGCTGACATAGGTGGTCATGAACCAGGAGAATATGACTGGGAGTAAATCCAAAGGTGCTAGGTCAGGGGGAAAGAATGTAAAGAATATAAAGTTTTTGTGATAAAAGAGAGTTTATTTGGTGGGGGACCCTCCTGTGACATAGGTTTTAATACCTAGAAAGCCCTGAGAGAAAGTCTTCTGTGCAGCAGGGATGGCACTTGAGAAGCTGGATTTAAGCCCCTCAGGAAGGAATACAAAGGAGAAGGGGGCTGTGGGTAACAATTTAGTTGAAGCCAACTGTTAGCAGTGCCTTTGAGGTTTGGAAATCATTGCTAAGAATTCTAAGCTGACATTCTAGGAAGCTCCAAGTCTTCATGGGATCTAAGGAAAATTAAATGACCCTTGCTCCTCCTTTGGCCAAGAGTAATCAGTGTGATACCTCCTGGGAAACAAAAAGAACATAGCTGACCTGAGGAATGCTATCCCTATTAGAAAGGCCTGCTTGGAAGGTCAGCCCTTGGCTGGCACCTGGAAACTTGGATTTGGGGAGGGTTCCCATAATTCCCAGAACTAAAGGCTCACTGTGCCTACACCGTTGGCACAAGCAATATAGTTTATGCTAAATACCTGCTTTCCTTGTGGGAATCCTGGATTTTGGTACATACCTGGCAAAGAGTGCCTACATGACCAGCTCCCAGTAAAAATCCCAAGGCACTGAGTCTCTAGTGAGCATCCCTGCTTGGAAACATTTCACACATGTTGTCATAATATGTTGCTGGGGCCATTAAACCTGTCCTGTGTGACTCTACTAGGAGAGGACTCCGGGAAGCTTGTGCCTGGTTTCCCCCAGACTTCGCCCCATGTGTCTTTTGCCTTAGCTAATTTTGCTTGTGTCCTTTCACTGTAATAAATCGTAGCTGTGAACATGGCTACATACTGAATCCATGAGTCCTTCTAGCAAATCACCAAACCTAGGAGTGGTCTTGGGGAACTTTGACATATTTTACAACAAACAGGTAAAGATAATCTCCTTTATACATATTTTTCTGGACCCTCCTGAGAGCAAGAAGCTTAGTCAATCATGAAGAAAATGCCCTCTTTCCCTAAGCATTCAAAAGTTAAGTCATTCCCTTTCCCTCCATCCTAAGGGGTTTTGTTTCTCTTTGTACCCACTGTTGGCATGTTCCATCTTATTTAACATATAAGGATTTTGGTTTCATAGTTAAAGGTTTATGTTCATACCTTATGAAATAGAACTTTTTAGAATTTCTTATGGGGTCTCCTTTCCCACTCTCAAAGTATAGGTACAGACATTTTATCCTACTGTCCGCAGAGATCTCTAAAATGTTTGAAATTTTAATGTTTATTCTCCCAACCACATTTTCTAAACTACCCCTTGTACCAGTAAGTGGGACCAAAACCCTATTGGACAGATTTCATGTTCTGGCATTGGGGGACAGGGGAGAAGACTGGGATGATACTGTGGGGCCCAGAAGAGTGTTTCCATCAGAGCAAGGAATAGATAAGGCTTTCTGAGCCTCTCAGCTAATCAGAAAGAAAGACTAAGAATTGTCACAGTTGAACAGGTCTTAAAGAAAGACTAAGAATTATCATGGTGAAAACATTAGCAAAGGGGACCATCTAAGTGACAAAGAACTGAAATAAGAAATGGCTAGAGTAATTCCAAAAACCTGCAAGGAGCTCAGATCCTGGAGTTGAAGGGGTCAGGAGATGGCCAAGTCAGGTGCCCATGGAAGATGCCCCCTTTCAAGGTAGAGTGAGGAAAGGGAAAGGTTACTGTAGTGATAGGGGCATCTGTGAAAGTGAGCTCTGTGTGCATGGCTGAAACACAGAAATCATCTCACCAATTGCCCCTCAAGTTGCTACAGAGTAATAACTCTGGTTGGAACATTATTTTCCTCTCCTCTATTCTGGGTGTCTGATCCTAGACACCTTCCCTTCCAGTTTCTTCTGGTCTCATTCCCTGGCCAAGCTCCTCAGCCCTTAGTTACCCTGTTCTCTAGTCCAGTCTCATTAGACACAAGATGATGGTGCCACCGTTTGATGCTTAGTTGACCTGTCCTCTGTTCCAGCCCTGGGATTCTTGCCCCTCCCTGTCATCTCATAGATATCTTCCATGGGGACAGAGGAGTTAAGCAGCTAACCAGTCAGGGTCATGAAAGGAAACAGACAACATGCTGAAGGGGTAAGAGAGTTTATAAGGACTCTGTCTAATGGTGTAGGCAAGCTAAGAGAAATGAATAGGGAATGAAGCTCCCCCAGGGCTAGCAACAGTAGGAAGCTGATACCACAGCAAGGTTTAAGGGGCTTATGGAGTGAATATTACCAGAACTAAACAAGATCTATAGCTTTGGGAAAGGGACACCTTACAGGAGCCCACCAGAGAGAAATACAACTGCTACCAACTTGTGTCTCATCAGGAAGTAAATCAGGAATTCATATATGCTCAACTCCATTTCTTCTTTCCCTCCCATTTCCTGCTAGCGCCTCCACTGACCAATGAGAAACCAGAGGGCAAGACAACTCACTGATGGGTCCAGAGGTGCACATGAAAGATGTTCAGCTTAATGGCTGAGTACAAATGAAGACATACAAGAAGAAAAATAAATCAAGGTCCAAAAGCTTTTATTTCTATGGAATAAACAACATATACTAAGGGGATTTAAAAACTTATCTAGAAATGCAATTTTGCACTTCAGTAGCACATGCCTTGGTAGACAGCCAGCTATTCACATACTCAGGTGTCGGAGTGGCCCTCCCCCTTTAGTAGGATGATAAAATATGCCACTTTAGAATAGGATGGGAGCATTTGGGGATATAGATAGGCTCTTCAGTGCTTCTCTGGAGTAGCAGATACAACATAGGTTTCACTGCCTGTCTTCCCCCACAGTGATGTTGGCACTTTCTAGCAATCATGTCTCTCATATTATCAATTTCACTTTTATACAGTGAAATTGTATAAACAACTAAGACTTTTACCAAGTCTTAGTTTTGATGAACCCAGCAGACACCTTGCTCCCTGCCTTACTCCTCGGTCACCTTGGCGTCTTGTTTCAAAAAGGTTTGTCCGTGATCAATTTCACTTTTTTCCACAGTCAACAGATATTAATCCTAATGAACACCACTTATTGTGGGTTCTCCCTGACAAGTGGTAGGAAATTCCTGCATGAAATGAAGACTCAGATGTTTGTACTGCTTCCTGCTCAGAAAATTGAAATCACCAGTCCCCCAGGGACAAAGGGCT
>CAUYSK010040571.1:0-15330 GCA_963575035.1 Avahi laniger | reverse complement strand
TTTTTTTTCTATATATATTTTTAGCTGTCCGATTAATTTCTTTCTATTTTTTTTGGTAGAGACGGGGTCTCGCTCTTGCTCAGGCTGGTCTCGAACTCCTGAGCTCAGAACGATCCGCCCGCCTCGGCCTCCCAGAGTGCTAGGATTACAGGCGTGAGCCACCGTGCCCGGCAGAGAGTATCTATTAATGTTTAAATGTGCATACCCTTGAATCCAGCAACTTCATTTCTTAGAATTTACATGTGCATAAGTATGTTCATTGCAGCATTGTTTATAATTGCAAAAACATTAGAAATGAAATAAATAGCCACCAGTAGAGGAGTAGCTATCTCAGATGGTATATGAGTGGAGTATTGTGCAGCTTTATAAAAGGATGAATGAAATCAGTGAATGGCTTGGGGTCTATGCGACCCCATCCTCCCCATCACTTCTTCCTCATTTTTTTCTTGAAGGACAGCAAATTTGATGGACTCACAGTAGAGATCCAAGAGAATAGCTTCATTTCCCAGAAAAAATGGTAATAGCAGTCGCAAGTAATTGTATTAAGATAAATAGCTATAAATGGTTGTATTAAAAAATAACTTATCTGTAAAATAAATTATAAAAATTAAAACATAGATAATAAAAGCTGCCAAAGGACTAGTTCCAGCTGATGAAAGAATTGTGTTCCTAAAACTAGCTAAACATTGTTTAAATGGGAAGAGTTTGTGTTTGATGGCAGAGGGGGAAACAGGAAGAAGAAATAAATGAGAACTTAGTTAAAACTGTCTCTGAAAAAGAAAAAAATAAGTAATTGTTACCTCTGTCATGATGTTGAAGATGAAAGTAGTACATATATCAGATTTACGTAGTGTCCTTTGAGAAAGTAGCTGGGGGTGTTTATTAAATTAATAAATTAATTCTGCTGATGAAAATAATACAAGTTAATTGTAGAAAGTTTAGGAAATAAAAAAAAGAAAAAATAAAGGGTACCTTTCATCTCTTCCTCACTGAACCAGCAGGCCTTGCATATAGGGGACAGCCATTACTTTTGGTGTGTTCTTGGGTGCATGCGTGTTAGCACTGAGATCATACAGTAAATGCAAACATTTTCCTGTGTGTTATCTTCAACAACTTGATGTTAATGGCTTTTTGTGGTCTATTAATTGGACATACTATAACTTATTTAGCCAAAATTCTTGGAAGAGCTAGATTGTTTTCCTGTTTGTTTCTTTGGTTTTGCTTTTGTTAATACCAAGATAAACATCATCTTATGTATCTTTTAGGTAGGTATATAAATCTAATATAGATCTCTAAGATGTGTTGTTGGGAAAAAAATGAAAGTTACAGAAAAATGCTTAGATTTTAAGCAGTAAATATTTATTTTCTAAGTGTACATAATTATGTTCAGAAATGCAGAGAAAATATCTAGAACGATATAGACTAAATTGAAAATAGTATGAAAATAGTAGTTTCCCCAGTTTGAGGGAACCAACAAGATCAGCAGCTTTCGCTTTCTTAAACAGAAACAGGTTTATATGAATTAATGTTTTATAGTACAAACTTAGCAGTACCCTTTTTTATAACTTAACAGTACCTTGGCCGGGCGTGGTGGCTCACGCCTGTAATCCTAGCACTCTGGGAGGCCCAAGTGGGAGGATCATTTGAGCTCAGGAGTTCGAGACCAGCCTGAGCAAGAGTGAGACCCTGTTTCTACTAAAAAAAATAGAAAGAAATCAGCTGGACAACTAAAAAGAAAAAAAAAAAATTAGCTGGGCATGGTGGACCATGCCTGTAGTCCCAGCTACTTGGGAGGCTGAGGCAGGAGGATTGCTTGAGCCAAGAGTTTGAGGTTGCTGTGAGCTAGGCTGACACCAAGGCACTCTAGCCTGGGCAACAGAGCGAGACTCTGTCTCAAAGGAAAAAAAAAAAAGTACGTTCACATCAGCTATGTTATTGACCTAGATTGTTCTTAATTGTACAAAATTAAAATTTCTTAATCACCACCATTCATGGATTTTTTTGGTTATATACAGTTTGGGGTTTTTTGTTTTGTTGATAGGGTCTTGCTCTGTTGCCCAAGCTAGAGTACCATGACGTCAGCCTAGCTCACAGCAACCTCAAACTCCAGAGATCAAGCAATCCTACTGCCTCAGCCTCCCAAGTAGCTGGGAATACAGGCGCATGCCACCACGCCCGGCTAATTTTTTCTATTTTTTGTTGAGACAGGATCTCGCTGTTTCTCAGGCTAGTCTCAAACTCCTGAGCTCAAGTGATCCTCTCGCCTCAGCCTCCCAGAGTGCTAGGATTACAGGCTTGAGCCACTGCACCTGGCCCTACTTTTATTTTTCAAATGTTTCTTAGATATTCTTATACTTTTATTTTTTGGGTGAACTTTAAAATCACTTTCTCACATTAAAAAAAATTAACTTGAGTTGAATTGTGTTATTTGTCTGTTTTAGATTGATTTGCTATCACTGGCCTTTCACTCTCCCGGATTTTTATATAAAACTGTGTGCGAAGTTTTCTTCAAACACAACATTCTCCTAGGACCCAGTGTTTCTGGTAGATTTAGCTCAGTCATTATATTCCAAAGCATTTACCTGCTCTGCGAGGAAAAAACAAACTGTTTTTCCTCTGCTCTCACACGACAACAATCAACACAGAAGACTTCTGTGACCTCTGGTCACCAAGAAGTGTGTTGGATTTCTTCCCGCCCACAACCAATCCAGCAATCTGCAGGGGACACCAGCTGAGTGCCTCTAATTCAATTCAGTTCTGACACTGTCTACCTGGAGATGGCATCAGATGACACAGATTGAGGGATCAGTCCCCAAGACTGCCCCTTCCTTCAGATGCCACGTACATATACTATACTTAATTGTTTGCATGTGAAAATTTATTATACTTAGATATGCATAGATCATGTTAGTGTGGCTTCCTCGATCTCAAACGGTTGAACGAAGAGCTGTTCTCTGCAGTTAACCAAAGAAAAGAACCTTAACAGCAACCAGGATTTATATTTAGAACCTCAATCAAAAACAGAATTGGAAAAGCTCTGCTGTGTTCTTTATGAATTACAGAATAGTCTCCAGTGGTGAGCTGGCCTGGTTCCAGGACTGTTTGGACAGTAAACATACATTCTTGTTAGTCACAACATGGGAAATATTCACATTGGAAAAACCTTAAAGTTTTGAAAATGTTTTACATTTTGTGTTTTTAAGACCTCGCCACCATGGAAGAAAGAGTACAAAGGCGATACTATGAAAAGCTGACGGAATTTGTGGCAGATATGACCAAAATATTTGATAACTGTCGTTACTACAATCCAAGTGACTCCCCTTTTTACCAGTGTGCAGAAGTTCTTGAATCATTCTTTGTACAGAAGTTGAAAGGATTCAAAGCTAGCAGGTGAGCACGTGGATTCAGTGTCCTGAATTAATTCAGCTCTTCAAACTCTTTATACTGTCTAAGGAATTAGCCAATGCAGTTTATGGTAAATTTAAACTTAAAAATCTTTAAAAAAAAAAAAAGTTCAAACTTTAGCATTATGCTATACTGCCAAGGACAAATGGACAGAAAAAATAATAGAAAATTGCTGGGTTTTTGATCTACTTAAAATTAGTCATTTTTTTAAATTAAAAAAACATTTATCAAATGCTTACAGAATGCAAGATGCTGTCTTAAATGCGACAGGGCATGTACAAAGGTAGTAAGAGCTCTGTTGTCACTGAGTTTTAGGGGACTAGAGAAGTATGGAAACGACTGTTCTCTAGAGCAGAGTGAAGAGGGGGGTATTTAAATACTGTCTCTTTAATTTACATTTGCTATATACTTGAAATCATAAAATGTTACATTTTTTTCTGGATATTTTTTCTCTGGGCAAAGCTAGACTTTAAGTTCATAGGCCTTTTCTTTGAACCTCTAGTAACACAAAAGCTTTGAGCAACTTTGCAGGAAGTTCAGTTACTGTGACCTTAATGCCCTTCTGTTTCTGAACCTTAACTCCCTTCTCAGGCCTATGGTTCTCTTCCTTCCAACAGAGGCCTGTTTTTCTTTTTTTCCTTTCCCATGGTGGCTGCCACCACTCCAAAGCCCTTGAGATTCATTACTCAGCATCCTCATCTGCTGGCCCGCAAGCTTGATGTCCCTAGATACTCAGAATGGGTGGCCCTTGGCTGGGCTGGGGCCTGGGCATCTGTGTGTTACCTAACCATCTCCTAAAGGACCTGCACACCAAAGTGTAAGAATCAACACTCCTCCTAGTAATTTTGCTCTAAGGAAAATCAATAGGGTGTTTTGTCTCTTTTCTTCTCCTGTAGCAAGGTAGATGATTACCAACAACTGTATTTTAGAGTCAGTTTACATAAAACAAAAGTGAAGCACAAACCCAGCTAAAGTATCCAATTACCTTCTCAGCAAAGGAATCTAAACCTGTAAGGCAAGGAAGGAAGGAAAGCTGGCAGGCAGGCAGGCAGGTTTGAACCAAGAAACTTTATAGAATCTCTAAAATGTTGCCATTTTTATCATCCTCTATTTCTTAACCCATTAGCTATAAAACTAAAAATGGAAGAAAACTTAATATGACAGAGTCCTCTGGAAAATAATAAAATAACAGGAATGAGAAGGCGTAAACTCACAGTAGTGAAGAAAACGTAGTAGAAAGCAGTCTGTTGATGAGCTTTCAACAGTCTCCCAAATTTAAATTGTGGAATATAGAAAGCGAGTGGAAGAGATGGACGGATGAAGGCAGGCAGGCCACAGCCCAGAATCCTCCTAGAGGGGTTTTCAGCAGAAGTGACAGCTTCCTGATCAGTGGAACCCCAGAGAGCTCCCACACGTGGAGATTTGGGACTATGATAGAAGGCACAAGAACAGGAAAAGGGGGATTAACTGAAGATCTGTGTCTATGGGTCGGAGGTGGTGCTGGCACCTAACAGGTAGAGGCCAGAGATGCTGCTGAGCATCCTGTAGTGCATAGGACGGCCCCACACGCAGCAACGATCCAGCCCCAAATGTCAGTGGTGTGGACGCTGAGAAACCCTCATTTCCATAAGCCCTGTGCACTTACACGGGCCCTCCAGGCACACGTCTAGTCAGTTAACTTATCCTGAAGTGTAGGAAACCCAGGACAGCCAGGCGTGTAAGGAAAGCCTACAGTGTGAAGAGAAAGGTCGAGGTGTAGCAGAAAAATAGATTTTCAGAGAAAGCAAAAGAGAACTTTTAAAAAGGAAAACAAACCTCTACATCGTATCCCGAGAGAAATTTCAGGTGACATTGCATCTATAAAATGGTAAGCAGGGTAGTAGGAATAAAAAGCAATCTGAGAACAAAAAAGAGTGATTGGAAGAAACACAAACTTCTTGCAAGCTGTGAAAGTTGAAATCAAGGAACTTCCCCAATGTAAAGAACAAAAAGACAGGGAGATGAAGAATATGAAAGAAGAAATATAGATTATCCAATATTCACTTGATAGAAATTCCAGAAAGAAAGAACAGGGTAGACAGAGGAGAGGAAATTATCAAAAGATTAATATAAGAAAAATTTCCTGAGAGGCACAAGACTTTAAATCCCAGCAAAACGAATTCATTCATTCAGCCTATGGCTATTGAGAACCTGATGTGTACCAGACTTTGGAAATTTAGCAGTGAATACAGTAAAACCCCTGCTTTCTATGGCGGTGGAAGGAACAATCAATAAACATAACAAACCAAGTGGACAAATGGGAAAAGCTCCACTGCGTATGCATCACTGTAAAATTTCCAAATGCCAAGGGTAAGAGCAGCTCTTATAAAGAGCTCCTAACGAAGATAAAACAGATTACATATAAAATAACAAGAATTGGACTGGTACCAGGCTTTTCTACTACAACATTTAATGCTAGATTATGGAGGAATAAATCCAAAAGTTTAAGGAAAAATGATTTTCAGCCTAGAAGTCTGTGTCCAGCCAAACAATCAAGTGTAGAGGCAGGATAAATGCATTTTCAGTCAGTAATGTAAGGACTCAGAAAGTGTTTCCTTTCTTGGCAAGATGTGTGCTAGCAAAAGTAAGGAAACAAATCAAGAAAACAAGAGCTTGGCTTCAGGAAACAAGAAGTTCAAGAAAGCAATGAGAATTACTCTGACCCAGGGTGACATTTGTACAACAGGCCTTCATGGCAGGCAATCCAAATGGTAGAAGAGAGTGGACCACTCCCAGGAGGGAGATGTCCGGAGAAAGGAAACAATTCATACATTAGATAATTTGTTTCAGACAGAAAAATATAAGGCTATAATTAAGCCAAAGAACGTAAGGGATACAAATCGAAAGGCAGTGAGAATCTCTGCAAAAAACCAAAAAGCTGTATAAGAATACCCTCTTAGCAAAAGACTAGGTGCTACAGAGGAAAATATTTATATGGTCATAATAATGTAAATACTACATTGATTTTAGAATCAACCTATAGAAAAAATATAGAACATTGTAATTTTTAATTATAGGGAAATAAAACTTGGACTCAAAAAAGGGACGTGGGAAAGTGGTAAAGTGAGCTTGGTTCTCATTTGTCATAGCAGGGTTTAAACAAAATACAGTTGATAAAAGAAGAAATAGTAATTAGTATCTGAAATCTTAACGACCCAAGAGCTGAAAAGTCAAAGCGATTGATCCCAAGGAGCCTGGACTTCAGATTGAGTAAAGTAGGACACAGGAGCTCGACTTCTCATTACAGCTCCTCCGTGCCCTTCAATTCGTGCATCATAGTTATTCCTCCCATTAAATTTCTAAAATTGCTGTTTTAAATTGGAAAGGCCTTTGGCAGTAACTGGGAGGTAGAAGCTGGGGGATTTGAATCCCACCCGCTGCCAGGCTTGCAGGCAGACCCTGGGGGTTGAGTGGTAGCAGCTGCTGATGGAGGAGAGGAAGACGCCTGTGGCAAAACAAAGGGATTTGGGGAAGGAAAGGAGGAGGCGTAGGCTGGGCCTGCGCAGTTAGACTGTCTTGCCACCTGGTTGTTTATGTAGCTTTTTATATACTCAAGTTTACATACTTTTCATTAAAGAACGTGGGAGCTGAATTGAGAAGTTTGCTCAATTCTGCTTAAATAAATAAATTGCATTGTGAAAAGCTGAGTAAAGGCAACTTCACTGTTGCCTTTGTAGGGAATTTCTGTTGATTTCCAGATCTAAGGCAGAATGAAACATATAAGTCACCAGTCATTGAAACTTGATTTATTTATGGATTTCCAGTATTTCCTTTGCTGTATTTCCCCATTTTTAATTTATGATCTCCAACACTGTCTACTCATTATTTTCATTACTGCACTTTGTTATAATTCATCATTTATACCATCCATGTTCTTTCTTTTCTTACAGATTGTGATATCTTTAGTCTGAATTTTTAACTGGAATCAGAACTGGATGTTGGGGTCACTCTTTGTTTTATTGTACCATGTGATTATCTAATTCAAAATTGCCCCCCAAAAGTTCAGATTAGTTAATATAATTTTTTAATGTTAAAAAAAGATGTATAGTGGTAAACAATTTATTCTGGCAGCCATGTTGAACAATGTATTTAAAAATTGTAAACTCTTGGAGTACTGTATTTATCTGCTATTGCAATATAAAGTATTTTGACTTAGTCTTGGTAACTGTAAAGTAATTTGGTTTACTAATGAAAAGTTGTGAATAAAACTGTGAAACTAGAAGGGAGACTTTCTGGACTTTACTAGAAAAATGTGATTTTAATATTGCTACTTTTCTTCTTTTAACATAATTTTTTCCCTTCATATTACCCAAATCAATGTAAATAAACACACACACACACACACCCCTTTTACCAGATGGTAATGCTTCTGTAAATGTCTCTATTTGTCCTGTTGGCTGAAAATGTTGTAATCTTTATTAGACAAATATATCTATTTTTTTAAATATTGGCTTTTTCCAGTGAGCTATCATGTTTAGTGTACAGTGAAATGTTTTAATATTATAGGTTAAAAATTTCTTAATTGTTTTCTTATATTTGCTTGCCAAGGGTGAGTCAAAGAACATGGCTGCTTCTCCCAGACTGACTGGCCTTGGCATCCACATAAAGCATCATTGTTTTCAAAAATGAAGGGTGCTTAATTGTTCCCTTTTTTCTATATTCTGTAGGTCTCATAACAACAAACTGCAGTCTACAGCTTCTTAAAGTTCAGCGTGTTACCCTAACATAAAACACAGCAAGGATCTGGTTGTCTGAACTATTTTAAATTAAGGAGCCAGATGTTTTTAGTCAGGCTATCCTGACCAGACCTAAACTTCGTTTTTATTGGTCATAACAGTCCAATTATATTCTTGGCCAATTTTGTCCAACGGACAAGAGAAAAGCAAAGTCAACGACACCATTATCTTGTCAAGATCAAATGGTTTTACTATTGTGGCAGAAGCGGGAAAACTTTGTTTATTGAAAAAAAAAAAGAAAAAGAAAGCAAGAAAAAAAGATACTATGGGGTCAAGTGTAACTCCATGGAAATGCCACGTCTGCTCTTCAGTGAAGAAGCTGGTTTAGAGTCTCACAGAAAACTTTTGACTGTATTTATTTATTGTTGCAAAAAAGACGCTTTTTTATTGCTGCCCTCATTTGTCAGCTAATTATTTTTTCTTATAAAATCCAGCCCCGGTTACACGTAATCCATCCTGTATCTTATCATGATTCCTGTAGGTAAAAGTACAAGACGACCTCTAGATGTCTTTTCTTTCTATGAAAGGAGCTGCTATGTACACATGTGCACACACACACAACTGGGAATCAAAACGAGTTTATTGTTCATGGTAGATAAAAATGAAGCTTGCGTAAAGGCTGGGCTAAGTGGTCCTGGACTACAGACTCTGTTGCCTTGACTATACAAGTACAATTTGTCAGTTACTCTGCACCAGGCTAAAATGAGTAAAATCTATTTGAAGGTATCTTGTTTGTAAACATTTGTCAGATTCTAATTTTTCCTTTTTGTATTAAAATTCAACTATGGATGTATATGAAACAAAATAAATGGAGATAATTTTTCTCCCACAGATGGAGGTGTCTTTGAATGTGCGCTAATGGTTATCTGTAAGCCTTCGCGGGGAGGGAGGGCTGCACGGTGACGACAGGCAGAGGAATCTAATCGTACCTGGGTCTCTCCAGGATGACAGTGTCCCTTCATTTCATAATTCCCAGTCCATTGTCATCACATCAGAGAAAAATCTCCAGGGGTGCTAATCCTGTTGCATCAATTGATCGCACTAATGAAAAAGGTAATGTGACAAAACACCTTGCCTTCATCTGTACATCCTGCGACACCAGGCGAATCACCAGTTACAGACAGCAACTAATATTTTGTGAAGGGCATTTTTCAGATGACGTCATCCTCTTTGTATTTTTTGTTTGTTGGTTGGGTTTGTTTGTTTGTTTCGTCCACATAAGGAAAAGTAGTTTAAGCAGTAGGAAGAAAATGGAAACAACTGAGGAAAGTGTATTTTGCATGTTTTTCCTTTCAATGTTCTTACACATTGTATTACTGCATTGTAATAATAGCTTCTATCAAATCTGCCATAGTGGATTACGCAGCTTTGCAAAAATTTTACTAGATTTTGCACTAATTCATATTAGCTTTGTCCTACCAAGTTCTGGAATTTAATTATTGTTTTTTAAAGTTTTCTTCTGTTTAATGTCGCCCTGCTATGCAAAACCTTTCCCAGACCTTAGTTTCTTAAAAGAAAGACGTTGCTACGGTTCCTGATTCTTTCTTATTACAGGCTCAGGTGTACAGGTTATTCTGGGTTAATTTTATCTAATGAAGCCCATTCCTTTTTGTACATAAAGATGTCACTTAAACCTATGCTTACAAACTAAAGAGACTAATTGCTCAATATGAAAACGTGGAAACAAAGTTTTTGCTTAAAATATTAAGATGGAAGTAGTTAAATATAGGTTATTTTGTCCTTTTTAAAAAATGTTACATATTGTATGCACTGTGCTGATGCAAGAATTCTACATTTTAATGAATTATAAAGTTATTCTGCATCTCATCATGTCACAGTATTTCTGTACTATTTATTCATATATATATAAATATATATGGGCTTAATCATTTAAAACTTGTTGCGGCAAGAACTTTCCTACCTGTAGGCAATAGATTGCTATGTTTTTAACAAATTGTGGCAAATTCTAAACAGCAATTCTTTTGTACGTAATAGGACATTTCATCCTAGAAAAATAAAGTAATGTTTTTGACATTGGATTTGGTGCAGTTTCTAATGAAACAATGGTTTGTTGGTTGATATGTTTTCTGTAGCTGTTGGCATTGCCAAATTGTACAAAAAAGGTAAATTTTATGGATATCCTGAGACCAGAAAGATGTTAACTTCATATGTGTATTTAATGGTATAAAGTATTTTACAATTTCTATCACCATATAAATACATAGACATTTATAGTTTTATCAACTACAGAGCTTTAGTCTTTCAGAAGTAATTTTTGAAAAACATACATTCTTATAAAACAATGAATTCCAAAAGCTGCTTTTCTATGGGTATTCTTTGACAAGCTTCTGCTATTCAGTGAGATATACATATTACAGCTGTTTTGCCTTCAGTAATCCAAGGAGTGTAATGCACATTTGTGATACTGTTAGGATGTTTCTACCCCAATCTTTGGACTTGTAAATATATTTAACTTGCATCAGATTTCCTTGGCTAAAAGTATTTTCAGTGCTTGTTATGCTTCATCTGCCAAGTTCACAATCCTTGAGACCATTTCAGGAAAAGTATTCTCATAATATTGTTAAGGTTTTTTTCTTCTATCCAAATTCTGCAGGATTTGTACTGTAGTTCATATCCTGCAGTAGGTTTTAAAAAATTGTGAACTTTCAGAGATATTTTCTAAAGTGCAACACTCAATTACCTTTTTATCTTTCAAGTGGCCTGGAGTGTTATTTAGAGACGCTGAGATTTGCTGTTGTTTGTAATCTACCTTCCTACAATCTGCAAATAAAAGTTCTTTTCCTATTTCTGTTCATTTCTATCAGGCAAACTCCCTGCTTCTTTGTTTTTGGTGGCCTTTCACATCTCTGCACACTTACAGAGCTACATGGTTATTACAGCATTCACTCTTTTCACGATTGAGGCTATTACCATAAGTCTCAGATTTGTTGTCCTTAAAATAAGAATGGTATTATCTCATGGACAGAGCAATGGCTTATAAGTACTGGGGTGGCGGGGGAAGAGCTGGCTGAAAAGTTTTAATAATTCTGAAACAGTCTGAGCTACATCTAGATACTTAGAAGAAAACAGATACTGAAAAAAGACTTTTTGGAAGATCACACCACTTGATCCAGTTTGGACCAAAGTCAACTAAAGAAATAAGCTACATTTTAAAAGTGATAAAGTCCTGCTTTATCTATTTGTTGCTTGCTCAAATATATCCTGATATCGAGGTTATGCGTTGTAGGCAGCAGGTCAGTTTTTAAATGTTTGCATATACATGTGTTTGGTCAACCTTAAAAATGATTTCAAGAGAAACATAAAGAGTGCCAAATGATATCTTTAAAAGGTAGTTGTAAAAAGCTAATGCCAAAAAAAAATTTAATAGACCTTTCCCTACCAAAAGAAAAACAAATAGTTTTTTCCCCCTTGAATTCTAAAGTAACAGCTTAATTTAAAATTCTTATTCTTGATTTGAAGGAGGGATGCTGTTGAATTACTCTTGAAGGCAACTGAGTATTTTATTGATTAGGGACTATTATGTGCGCGCATACACACAAAGGGCCCTTTATGCTTTGGAGCACAAACCCATTTGCTAAGAAATATCTATCAATAGGATAAACGCGCTAGAAACTACAATGAATTTGCTCGTTAAAATTTTCTGTAAAATTAAAGACTGTAGTCAAAGTACTGACTGGATACTGAAAAGGTGATTGTCCTTGACCTCGTTTGCCTAACCCGGCATTACCTGTCTTCCTTTGTGCCTGCTTCGTGCGCACATCCCCACACCCACAGCTGTTCGACCTCACTTGAGCCTCACTAGGCTTTCCTTACAGAAATGGACTTGAAAGCCTTAATTTTTGTCCAGGAAGTTTCTAAGAAACTGGCTTGCGTATGTTTGCCAGGGTGGACATATTAACCATGTGACCTCCCAAGTATCACACACATCACGGGGCTCTGGCACTTTTTGTGTTTCTAGAACATCCCAGAAACTCAGTATTATCAATCAGTCTAAGTCAAACCCTAACCCTTGGCTTTATGTAAAAGTCATTTCTTTTTCTCTTAAACCATAGCTATTTATATCTCCTCTCCTTACGCTTGCACATCTGACCATCCAAACAATAGTTTATCTATTTGGCCATTTTGTAATTTTAATCATCATGCTACTCAAGATCGACACTTAGCCTTTTGACATTTAAAAATTTATTTATTTTTTTTGGCCGGAGATAATTATCTGAAAACTAACTCAAAAGCTCTTCATTAGCTGCATACTCCACTGCCAATAGTTGATGTAGTAATGCAGTTGACTTCCAAAAAGCAATTCTTGTAAAGTTTTTAATAAGTTTGGACAAGACTCAATTTTGGAAAATTCCCTAAAAACCCCTCAGTAACATTTTACCACAGAATAGTCAGAACCTCTCAACTTTATTTTACTTCTGTTTCCCATGTTTGGAACAAATACTATAACAGTATCAGACGTTCTAAAGTCTTATGCTGTTGCTACTTGTTTCCCATGAATTCCCCAGTGTCCCATCCTGACGTCCTTAGGTGTTTGGTGCTACTGTGTGCCCTTACAGAGCAAAGACACGTGAGCTACCTGGAGACCAAACAGGCTGTTCTACTCTGCCTAGTGCGGTTCCTTTTTGTCTTCCTTGAGACAGTCATCTTCAACCATGCAGTATTGGTGTCTACTCACCGTGCCTTGAATTAACTGAGGTACAGCCTGATCTTCTGGGAGGGGAAAAAAAGCACTGCAATATCTTTGTGGACTCAAGTATAAAAGCAGTATTAAATTTAGCTAGTGATTAAACCTTTTGCTAACAAACTGGAAAATGTTTAAAAATCACTTGCTTGTGAGCTGTCATTGATGAATATTGCTTCCAGGGTCTTTGGAATAAGTTTGAGAAAGGGTTTTTCTCAAACTTTTGGGGCTCAGTGAGGCTACAAAAACAAAAAACAGGTGCATCCAAGATCTGATTTCAAGGCAAGATTTACTGCTTTACAAACACAAACATGATACGTGATACTTGGTCTTAATAGAAAAATGACATCAGATACACCTAGAATACGTTTAGCACTGGGATAGCTGCCAGTCGGCACAAAACATGAGTTATTAGGAGCAGGGAGGCATGAAAATAAACTATATCATACATTCTGGTACATCAGGAACACTTTTGCTTGAATTAAGCCCTTTAGTACTCTTTAAATGTAAAATTTTAATACTTGTCCTGGGCTCTGACCCTACTGTTTGATCTAGATGACATTTCATATGTAAATGTCTTTTGACTGACACACTTACCGTTCTGTGCAGAATCTAAAATGTGATGGTTTGAGTATAAAATTTGCTTTCATAACATGATATAAGCTATTCAAAGTTGTATACTTAAATTCAATAAAATGTTTTTTGTGAACTATTTCTACTACAGAATGTATTAAATTAAAATAATTTAAAAACAACATGAAGCAATAATCCGTTAACTGGACAGGTCCATTGTCTGAGCTGTGTCAATCACTGTCCGGCACTACAGTTGCATAGCCTTGCCACTGAGCTCAGCACACCCATTAAGAAGCATTTTGTAAATAAGGAAGTGACACCTCCAAGATTAGAGTTGGAACTATGCAAGTCATTCATAAAGTAACTATGGGCCCTCTCCTAAAGGAAGACCCCATCACGTGAAGATAGACCTTTCATGTCTCCTTGCTGAATTCCAAGTCTCCTGCGATCCAGAAATGCCTGGTGATATGTTTCAAGTGCACTGGGTGTGAATCACACCTTGAACTTGCCCTTCCCTTTTTCGGTTAAACCTTTTCACGTAGCTGCTGCTGCTCCTGAGCAGTCCATCCCCTGGACGGAGGCGCCCTCTCAGGACCTGGAGCAGAGCTGCAGGGAGCTGCCGTCTCTTATGGTAGATGTGGCCCATCACAATATACCTGCTGCCTGAACAAAATAATCAAAATATAGTATTAATATTAATAGTGTCTTTTATATGCCATGAAACAAGAAGAAAAGGTAAGGCCTTTAAGAAGCGCCTAAGCTCAAATCTATTATCTTGCTGCATATGTTGAAACTCAAGACATTTAAACTACAGGCAACAGGTGGAAACAGTGGTTACCTTTAGAAGATAACCACATAATCAACCTGCAGACGGCCAACATTACAGAACAAAGGTCCTAATCATAAGGTATCAGCGGAATTTTCCAGAGCAGTCTAGAAAGATGATACTCCCCATCCACTCCCTGCCCCCTCCCTCCCAAAAGAAGCCTTTCTAAACTCGGTTCTGTGCGGAGTCCCTTATTCTTCCCTCTGGCAATGTTGTTCCGTCTTTCACTCCGTTTGTCAACATACATTTATTGAGAGTCTGCTTTGCGCCGATCAGTGCTGTTCCCACCTTTGCGGGGAGGACTGATGGGGCTTAAATCCAGGGTGACCGAGATAATACCTGTCGTCTAAATTCTATTCATGTTTCAATACCACCTCCCCCCCGCAAAAAAAGGAGGCCGGGGTGGCCAGCGAGCACGGGCTGCGGCATCCGCGTTACAAAATGGTGCTGTGGAGCACACAGGAGGCGGTCGTTTAGGTCAGTTTCAATACCAGGTTTAAATTCTGGGCACGGCTTGTGGCAGCTGGAGGAGTCCAGCGCTAACAAGTGCACTCGGAAGAAAAACCCGTCCGGAGTGATGTACAGACGGCTCATCTTGTACAGCCCGTCGCGGTCCACCAGCAGCGTCACCAGCCGGATCCCCGCGCCCAGCACATCCACGTCGTGCACGATTCCGTTCACTGCTGCTTTCAAAAAACAGGGTTTGGAGACAAGCATTACACGGCCTTCCTCCGTCACTCCCCGGTGCGTTTGCTTTTAGCGAACCGCGAAAGGACTGGGCGGCCCGGGGCGCGCGGGGCGGAGCGGCGGGCGGGCTCACCGAACTCGCTGGCGCAGTACGACTCGCGCTCGTCCAGGTCGGCCCTGCAGACGCGCGCGCAGGGCTCGGCGCCGGCCTCCGCGTCCCTCCGCGGCGAGCTGAGGCGCGGCGGCGGCGCGGGCGCGGGCGTGGGACCCGGGGGCGGCACGGCGGCGCGCGGCCGGTTGGGGTGGGCGGGGCTGGCGGGGGCCTCGGCGGCGCGCGCGGGTGGCCGGGCGGCGGGGAAGCG
>CAUYSK010040570.1:0-42197 GCA_963575035.1 Avahi laniger | reverse complement strand
TTAATTTCTTTCTATTTTTGGTAGAGACGGGGTCTCGCTCTTGCTCAGGCTGGTCTCGAACTCCTGAGCTCAGAACGATCTGCCCACCTCGGCCTCCCAGAGTGCTAGGATTACAGGCGTGAGCCACCGCGCCCGGCCCCAGAACACACAGTTCTTAAAGCTGGTGGGCAGGAATGGTTTTTACTGTTGAATTTGAAGTTTGAGATCTCCAGGTACAAAGGGAGAGCACATTGTTGATGTTGCTAAAGTGTTATTAGCTCATTCATAGGAAAGTGGACAAGAGAAATGAATTTCATATTTATTAGTTATTGTGCAATTTGATAACAGCTGTCTCAAAAGTACTGAACAGGAAAGAAATTTGAAGGGAATTATCTTTGGGTTGTATAGTAGCCTCTGGTCCCAAATAATGTACCAACGACTTGACTTTACCTCCTTCTGAATTGTCTTTGTCTGATAAGGAAAAAATATATTGCACTTCTTTGTAATATTGAACTTGTTCTTGTGTTACTGATCTAAAATTCGGAAGGCAAACATTTGAGGGTGAGAGGTTAAGATATAAAAGGGTAACGATGTGGGTTCTTCTGTTTTTTCGTTTGTTTTTTTAAAATCCAGCACTTTTAGTTAGTGTTGGTTAGGAATTTATTTTGGTAATTTACTTCCTGTTAACCATAATATCAAAGTAGTTTCCAAATGCATTGGAATTTTCAGGAATCCATATCTGCCATTCATTTCTTATGAATGCAACATAGTTATTTCATATAAGGAAATGTTATCTTATTTTTACTTTTTCTCTCTGATCGTATTTCATTTTTTAAAATCTAGTAATTTATAATCTAATGTTGTAATCTAAAGTAGCCTCTCTTCCTCAACAGTGTAGCTAGGTATTTTTATTTGACTTACCTTTTCTTGCTCAATTCAGTTCTCAGTGGTGAGTTTTGTTTTTTATCAAGAACTAGTTAGGTGAAATTTTTAGATTTTGATTTTTTATGTTTGGTGAGTGGCATCATCCCCCTGCTGAAGAATTTAGCTTGAAATGTGTTATAAGGACACAGGTGAAATTCTCTTTCTGGGGCTATTGGAAAAAGAAATTCAAAATGGGCTTTGGAGATGAGTAGCTTTGTGTTACCTCCTTGGAGGTGAGGATTTAGGTGTATACATTCTTGAATGTCTTACTTTGGTTTTCCTTCTGGAAGGGCTGAGGGCCAAGGCCTGTGTTTATGAGCTGTCTTCCTTCACCCACCAGGTTCTCCTGCGCTGCCCAACAGCATGGTATATTTTGGAAGCTCTCAGGATGAGGAGGACGTCGAGGAGGAAGATGATGAGACAGAAGACGTCAAAACAGCCACCAACAATGCTTCATCTTCATGCCAGTCAACCCCCAGGAAAGGAAAAACCCACAAGCACGTTCACAATGGGCATGGTAGGTCCACCGTTGAACTTGGGTAAACAAAATAATATCCAGAGCTTGGGTGAGAGAGCTGGAAGAGAACACCTGTTGAGAAGCAGAGAAGAGACAAAGGCAGTATAACTGGGTAGTGGCAAAGCTAGTTTTGGATACTTCACTAAGTGCCAGACACTTTATGGGCAAAGTGATTATCAGTACAACACAGTATTGGCTGGCGCAGTTGCTCACATCTGTAGTTCCACCACTTGGGGATGCCGAGGCGAGAGTATTGCTTGAATCCAGGAGTTCGAAATCAGCCTGGGTAACGTATCGAGAACCCTTATATAATAAAAAATTAAAAAATTAGCCGGGCGCATGTGGTGGTGTACACTTGGTAGTCCCAGCTGCTCTGGAGGCTAAGGCGGGAAGATCCCTTGAGCCCAGGAGCTGTGCTCATGCCAGTGTACTCTACCCTGGGTGACAGAGCAAGGCCCTATCTCAATTAAAAAAAAAAAAAAATATATATATATATGTATGTATGTATGTAGACGTTCTTAGGTTGTGGAAAGGATGGTAATTTCCACAAGAGCTACAGATAATACAAATCAGAAGAAAGAGAAGACCTCATCTACGAGGAATGGTCAAGAAGATTTTGTGAAACAGTTTTTGTGATCCACTTTTAATTATTGTAAGTGTAGCCAGGTGGATACAGTGTAAACAGCAAACTGTTATTCCTCATATGGAATTAAGAAAATGCGCATATATTATGCAGTAGATTGGTTTTTCCCTTGAGTGTTCTGGTGTAGAGAAGGAGGAGGAGGATTAAAGGTTGGATATCAGAGCGAGGGAACTCATTTTATTTAAATAAGTTGGCCATAGAACATGTCTAGTGAATTTTCAGCTGAGACGTGACTTAACCGGAGTTGGGGCTCTGAAAAGATTGAGCTGGCATCGACGATGAGGATTTCATGAAGAGAAATGACTTCAAGAAGAGGAAATGCATTGGGAGGTTGTAATTGTAGGCAGTTACCTGGCCAAAGGTAACAAGGACTAAAAGTTGGCCCTGTTCTCTGTCTGTCTGTCTATCTATCTATCGATCTGTCAGTATACAAAGGAGAGAGGTGCAGAGGCAGCTTTGTAACTCCTGGCTAGCGTGGAGTGTGGGAAAGGGAGTAAGAAAAGAGGGGAAAAGGAGAGGGAAGCAAAGAGAGTGGGGGTCAGGAGGTGTCATGGCTGTTTTCTGTTGATCTCCTACCAGCTACTCTGCTAGACATGTGTTATTCAGGACTCACAAGGACCCTATGAGGTAGAGAGGCCTGGTCACAAATGGCAGAAGATCAGGGCTAAGTGACTGAGGTAGAGGAATGTTTGTCATCTTTTTTCCCTCAACACCTGTACACTGAGTTAACATTAGCCTTTTTGCACTCTCTGGGAAACAGAGGCTCAGGATGAGCATAGCCTAGACGTGATGGACGTCTGCGTTTGCCTTCCATTGTTGCTGGGCACTGTCTACTTAATGTGCCTTCATCTGTCCTGCTTCTTGCTTCTGGCTGTTCTTAGCTATACCTATAGAGGTATAAGACCTGACCCCTTTTTAAGGATTTGTTGTTTAATTAGGGAGATGAGGCCTAATACAAAATGGTAACTAAATTTTAAGCTTTCAGGAAAAAGGTTGTTCCCTGTAGCTGCTGTCGTCAGGGAATCTCGATGGTTGAAAGAGCGCTGCATATACGAGCTGGGGCGCAGGTACAGATAGATGTGCAGATGAACTTTCTAGGGAAAAACAACAACATGCATGGCGAAGTGCATAATATTGTCTAGTTGTTGGATGGTGGCACGTTTTCCCACCAGTGTGGGGGGGTGTACTTTGAAGTGACCTGGAAGGACAGGAGAGAGTCAATAATACACGCCCTCCTGGGCAGGTAGAATAATTCTAATACAGAGAGTAGGGAACTGTTGATGATTCTAGATGTAGAAATGAGATGAAATGGGTCACATTCTGAAATAAAAGGAAAAATGATTGAAGTCGGAGGATTCCATCCAGGGAACTGCTGATGAAAACCTGGTTGAGAAAATACGGTGGTGATACAGCTTTTCACAAGGGCCTGCAGAGGTGGGTTGCAGGTGATGGAATAGGAATTAGGAAGGTGTTTGATTTGGGGGTAGAAGCTTTATTATCTGTTGAGTGCGTGGCGGTGATTCTCAGAATTGCCGAGGACAGACGGGATTTACTGTTACGGAGCTGCTGGTTGAAACTGGGTTCACTCTCTTAGATATAAGGTGGAAAGAAAGGAAACTTCTGGGAAACCTTTTTTCTTTCCCTCTGTAACTCTTGAGAAGGAATTTAGTTTTCTAGTTTTCTTTTTTATTTAATAGAGAATCAAGAGTAAATAAATGGCTGGGCAGGGTGGCTTACTTCTGTAATCCTCATACTCTGGGAGGCAGAGGCAGGGGGATTGCTTGAGGTCAGGAGTTTTAAGACTAGCCTGGGCCACATAGGGAGACCCCATCTCTAGTAAAAATAAATAAAATTAGCCAGATAGGGTGCATACCTGTAGTCCCAGCTACTTGGGAGGTGGAGGCGGGAGATTGGCTTGAGCCCAGGAGCTTGAGGTTGTAGTGAGTTATGATGGTGTTGCTGCACTGTAGCTTGGGCAACACAGTGAAACCGCGTCTACAAAAAAACTTCATGATGTAAAAATCTTCATCATTTGTGTACATGGATCTTTAATTCCCTTTTCACATGAGCTGCAGGGTAAAGGGGCAATGAATGTCTGGGAGCACATTACAAGAGTATAGGAAGAGGGTGGGTGAGGGTGACCGAATTGGCTGAATCTTCACCTAAAAGAAGAGGATAACAATTCTGCATCGACCACTGTCATCATCATAAGGTATGAAAGAAATTCGTGTAACTTTTGTATCTGTAGATACATATCTGTGTGTATGCATTTACACACAGATCCATTGCTAATTTTGGAAAATCTTATGGGATTTTACTATTTTTAAACTGTTAATGTTTGTGGAAAAACAATACTATGGTGATTGGAAAGAGTTTAAAGTTTTCACTTTGGGTATTTGCTTGTTATTCAAAGGTTTCCGGAAACACTGTTGGGTTTCGTGTACTAATGCATTTTAATGTCTCTTGGCAGGTAGGATAGTGTACATCTTTAGTTCCAGGGTGGGAGGACTTGATAGAAGGGGGGGGTGTCTCGTGACAATCCACATGCGCCCCCTCTTACTGCCTTTCTCCTCGTGTCTTCTGTTGTCCCCTCTCACACAGGAGAGTCACAGCATAAGACACAGGAACGGTGGGAAATACACCCAGACCGGCGGGGCCTAGCGCACGAACTTTGCTCATGCTTAACCCGTCTGTGCTTGCTGCTCTGAGAGTCGTAGACACCAAAACCGGAAGGCCCCTGTGCAGTCCTTTCATCCTACAGGCCTGCTTCTGATGACTGTGTTTTCTTGATTATGGGTCCTGTTTATGCCTCTTTTTAAAATTGTGTTCAGCTATTGTGTGTAAAAGTGTGCTGTAGTCTCCAGTACAAGTGAAGGCCTTTCCTTTTTGGCAGTTAGAGTGGCTGGCTTATGGCTTTAGTTAGATTGAGATCACCCATGATTAGCCCAGTCCCCGACCTCCAAGCCTCTGCTTTTCTGGGTATGTCAGTAGTCGAGCTGGGAAGGGTTTGGCCCTTGTGGCAAAGAGCCGCCTTTCTCCCCAGCTCCAGCAGAGTGCCAGAACTCTCGTGAGAGCTGTTGAAACGGCCATGTAGTTTCCGTTTGCCTGAACCTAAACCTTGGTTCGGGGGTCAGTTGCAGGCCCAAGCCATCTGTCCTTGTGCTGTTTGGGTCTCTTCCAGACTCCATCCGCCGTGCCATCCCGTACTGTTGTCCAAAGCCCCTGCTGTAAGGCTGTCCCTGTGCAGTAGGCCTGTGCCCGTTCCCAGACCATGCACCCGCTCCCCCGGGCATTTCCCTCTGGAGTGTAGTCCTCTCTTCAGCAGCCTCATGGAGAAGTTTGAGCTGTATTTTGTCTGAGTTCTTCTTGTTTTTGCTGTGGCTGGGCATAACACCTTTCACATCCTTTGCTGCCTTAAACCTGGTCAGTAAAAGCCACATCCTATGGCGTGCTCAGAAGACCAAATGAGTGAAATACAATCAACAAACCAACTCCACTGCATTTTTCTCTGCAAAATTATTTTGTGAGTTTTCAGCAAATGCTAATGCCTGTGTTAGGGAAGGTTTCATGTTTACATGTTCCTGAAGTTGCTGTATTTGTAGTGGATTTGGGAAGGAACTCCGGAAGTCATTTCGCTGGGAAAAGCGCTGAAATAATCATAGACTCTTTGAGGGCAGGATTTTGCCACATTAACCATTTATAGAGTTATTTTTTCCATCAGATATAAGTTCAACTTCTGTGCATTTGAGAAACATGTGGAAGCCCTTGTGGTGATAGAAGTGCTTTGGGAGAGAACACAGATGAACAAGGCATATAGGATCTGCCCTCAAGGAGCTGACGGTATGGGACATTCCCTGGCCAATCTGTCAGAAATGCTCTAAGAAATGCAGGCTCTGTCCATGTGTTCCTCCTGGTCCCAGAGGCTGGAATGTCTCATTCATCTTTGTCATCCCCTTGTCACTTTGTGTTTCTCACATACTGTCCTCCTGTCTCTTGTCTCCTGGCACGTGCCCCTCTTGTGTCCTGCCACTTGTCTTATGACCATTTTGTGGCCCCACCCCTCACATCCACGCACCATGGACCTTGGTCGGAAGGTGCTGTTGGCTGTAAGCAGCGTATATACTCCAGTTTGGGCTCCGTTAACAATAGCAGTTTGTAGTTTTTGTGTACATTTATGGGTTTTGTGGATTTGTTCTCCCTTTTTAGGCATCTCAGCACCAGGTCTTTTGTAAAGTCGAATGAAAAGAAAATAGGACCTTAGTCTTCAGTGTTAGGTAGTCATTTAATGTAACAATCACCAGGTTAGTTCTTTCCCTCCCTTCTTCTTTCCCTTTCTTTCTGAAGGGAAGGGCTCTAGTTACTGAAGAGGCATTTAAAATGCTGCCCTTGCCAAAAATGGCAGATTGCAGCCAAGAGCCAGGGATTTGAAATGCCTCTTCCAGTGCTCTGGACTTTACGCAATTCTGTTGTACGGTTGCGAGCTTGAACTTGGTGATGGGTAGGGCCTGTGCTTTGATGGCGAAGTCACCACCCTCCTGCCTGGTTGACAGTGGCAAGAAGCCAGCGCCACAAGGCACTGCCTGAGACACACGGCTCTGCTGAGGTCTGCAGTTACGCTGTTGCCACATGGCTTTAATGTCCTTGGAAGCCAAATAGTAGCAATCCGCAGGATGGCAGTGCTTCCCTGTGAAGCCAGCGGAGGTAATGGAGCGGAGCCAGCTTAGAAATGTACCAGCCACTTGGAATGTTCCTCCAATTTCAAATGACCCAGCAAAAGATGATGGTTTCGTTGAAACAGAGAAGTCAGCTTTGAAGAAGGCCAATTTCAGCCTCAGAAAAACACCGAGCTCTCGCTTCGTAGTTAGCCATGCTGCCTTACCCTGTTTATTTTGTATCCACTTCTACATCAGGGTAGGTGACAAGGAAAGAAACGGATGTCAGCAGTTATTAAAGCAGTCGCTGGTACAAGCACCGGTGGTGCTTGGAAGTAAGTCCTCAGGCAAGAGGTACTAGTTGAGTGTAATGGTATTTCTGAAGTTACTGTTTTCAGTAGTAGAGAAGGAAGTTATAGGTGTTAGAAGATTGTCATCCAAAATTGATAAAACTGAAATGAAAATTCCTTAAAAAGTATATATTTTCAGCTGTGGAATATTCTTATGACTAACATTGCCCTTTCCCTAACCATTTCTAGGTAATTAAAATTATATTGTAAGATGAAAAAACAGAACAAAATAAAAGAACAAAATTACACTTATAATACCAATTTTCCCAACATTTGTGTGTGTGGTGTCTTTTTAGGTTCTAGGAGCGTCTTTATTATCATAGTCATCAGGAAATTAGTTTCATGTTCCCCTCTTTTTTTTAATTGACTAATTAGCTGTGTCTTCCTGGGTAAGGAATTTATTTAGCTTCTCTGACTTTTTTTTTTTTTTTTTTTGGTAACAGGGTTTCTAATAGTTTATTCCATACTATAAGAACTTGCAGATCTATGGAACTAGCATACATAGAGGTCTCTAAAATTCACAAAACTTTTTTTTTTTTGGAGGCAGGGTCACTGCAGCCTTGATTTCTTGGGCTCAAGTGATCCTACTGCCTAAGCCTGCAAGTAGCTGGGATTACAGACAGGTGTCACCAAGCCCTGCTGGTTTTTTTGTTTTGTTTTTGTTTTTTTAGAGACAGAGTCTTGCTCTGTCTCCTGGGCTGGAGTGCAATGGCAGGAACGTAGCTCACTGTACCCTCAAACTCCTGGGCTCAAGTGATCCTCCTGCCTCAGCCTCCTGAGTAGCCAGGACTACAGACGAATGCCACCACACCCACTAATTTTTCCTATTTTTGGTAGGGATGGGGTCTCCGTCTTGCTCAGGCTGGTCTTGAACTCCTGACCTCAAACGATACTCCCGCCTCGGCCTCCCAGGGTGCTAGGATTACAGGCGTGAGCCACCGTGCCCTGCTGTTTGTCCGATTCTTCATTTCCACTTCCGGGAAATGAGCAGGGTGGAGTCGATTAGCATTCATTTGTCCATTCATTGATGCATTTCTATCCCGGCATAAAGAACTAATTACTGCTGGTGTCTCGTGCCCTGCAGTGGTGCCATTCAAATCTCTCACGGTGGACGATGGCCACTACCGTGTGTTCCGGGGAATGACTTTTCCAGGATTACCATCTGAGCTGAGTGAACGTTCTGACTAAAATCGTGTCTTTGTAATTCACTCTGCTTTACTCGAGACAACAGTGCCTTTTTAAGATTAAAACATTTATATCTCACCCTGTTTTCAGCCGGTTCACATTTCTGTCTTTCATTTGTCTTCATGCTTCTCTTATAACTATAGGAAAATTGGTGTCCTGTTATGTCCTCCTTTCAAAGTGGGAGTTGCGGAATGTCAGCAGTAAACCCCAGCACTCTAGTGTTTACACAGGAATCCTCTGGTCGGACTGAGAACTGTTTTTCTAAGTAATAAATGCTGGTCAAATGTTGACAACAATTGCCGTGGCAGCTAAAAGTTGTCTTTCCTGCTACCTTTAACTCAGGTCCATTTCTTTGTGAATTTATAGCAGAAATCCTAGAAATTCCTTGGAATGGGGTGTCATTATGAGTGTATCCATCAATTATCAAAGGGGATATTTGTTTAAAAGTGACATAGAATAAAGTGAAACAGCTTTTCCCACAGAGGGTTCACCTGCAATAAAAAGTTCTCCATGGGATTGCAGAAGGTACCTAGTCTGTTGGTATGGCGCTCGGACAATGCTTTTATCTTTAAAGAAACTGGGTAGGTGGTGGGTGATTATGCATATGAGACAATGCTAGGCCCTGGGCTTGCCCTTGGAAGTGCCACTGTACCTGATGTGGCCTGCGGTGTGGAGTATTCTGAGGTACTCAGAGTGTTTTAGTCTGGGGTTCAGAGGAGGCCTTCTTCAGGTTTGGAAAACTGCTGACCTTTTCTGCGAGCTCCTGCAGAGCTCTGAGCGTGCTTAGATGCTCCAGGCACTGGTGCCTCGCTGCCTCCGAACAATCAGCAGGCGGGTGTGCGGGGTACCTGAGCCATGCAGCTGAATCGTTGGGGTTGCTGCTTCCCTGGATGGGTTAAAGGGCCCTGCGACCTCGGGAGGCCGTGAGGCTCTGTCCTGCTCCTGTGCTCCTCCTACCCACACCCCGTTCTCTGATTTTAGGGAGCTCTTAGTGAATATAAGCAATAAACCCACAGTGCTTTAGATGAAAATCAATTGTCTGGATGCATGGGAAGAGGTTGGGCGTAGTTTGTGAATATGGTTAGGACTCTCCCTTCTCTCTCCATGCCTGTTTTACTCCTTCATTTTTAAAAATTAAAATGTGGAGACAGATGATCTCCATTTCCTTTTTGGTTTTGACTTGGGCAAAGAAGGTGCAAGTGTTAAATAGGTTTTCTAACAGGAAGAACCCAGACGAGGGCATAATAATTGAGTGGTCAAGCAGTTGCTCAGAATTGTTGGATCTTTCATAAGGAAAATGGGAGAGCAGGCTGGGGGTTTTTTTTGTGTGTGATTCTCTTGACAAATTTGTGCTTTTCCCTGTTTTGTATGCTGGAGTTGTTGAGGCATGTCAGGAAATCCAGCAACATCTGTTTCCTCCCCCGAGAGATCACCCCCACTGACATGTGGGGAAATGAATGCACAGAAAACAAAGTGTGGACTACTGGGGTGGGTTTGGCCAAAATTTTGGTTAGGCCACATGTCAAGAAGATTGGTTTTACTTCAGCTGTGTTAGTTTGAAGAACCTAGAACCTGAATTGCCCTGTGGTGTCCTGCTTTATCTTGCTTCTCCACAAGCAGGGCAGGAGGGTGTCTCAGGGCTTGGAACCAGGACATCTGGCCTCATGGGAGGAGGCGGAAGAAGAGAGTACACACCCTTTGCCACGCCATCCACACTGGGCTGCAGTTAGTGTACACACAGGCCTGTCAGGGACAGCACTCTTCTTCTTTGGAGTAGGTACCCTGCTCCCAGTAGTCTCCTACAAGAGTCCGGTGGTGTCCCCAGGCAGATGTTTTGTTTTGCAAACATTACACAGGACTCTAATGTTCTCATTTATAATCCACTGCACATCCAAATGGAAATGGATTTGTTTATTAAAATACATAATCTGAAGTGACTTGGACAGCATCATGTGAGCTTTTAACCTTGGGTTAACACTCAAGGGTTACAATAACAATGCTTCCAGCAATTTCTATTTCGATAGCTCATCAGAGTTTCCAAAATACTCTTACATATACAGAACCTCAAATGATCCTAACAATAGACCCCTTAGGTAATCACTATTTAGAAACAAAATAACACAGTCAAAACACTGCTTTGTGGGTGTTTATGTTACAAGTTGATATTTGAAATGCCTTAGTTTTTAGAAAGTGCTCATAATTGGTTATTGTTTTCACTGGGGTAAGTGAGGTAGACTAGAGAAATTATTTGTAAATGAGTCTGGGATCAGTTTGGCTCTGGCTTTTCCTGAATTCTTTGTAGAGGAGAACTTGGTGAAGGTTTGTCACTTAAATAGCCACATATTGTATATTCTTCCAGTGCTTTTTTTCAATCAAAAATGGAAGGAATAGGAAAGACTGTTGTTCCTTTGTGTGCATCTTTTTCTGAAGAGGGTATTTCTCAGAAGACTTTTTAAACAACATGTCATTGGACTCCCAGCTGGAATGATTTAATTGCTTTTGGATTCACACCGGGGGCATGTGTAAGGGCCAAAAAGCAATCATTTGGACGAGTTTATCGCATTTCTGCTCTGTGATTGCCTTCGAGGTGCACTGAGCCCTCTCTTTGTCTGGGCTGGGCGGGGGTTGTGTGCTGCAGGGCCAGGGTCTCACCATAGCTACGGTCAGGGAGGACAGACGCTCTCTGACAGATGCTTTTTTCTGCAATTTTTTTTCATGGGATAGCCTCTTTACCTCATTTTAACCCCTGGTAGCTCCATTTTTCCTGTTGTCACAAGTGAATATTCTGCAAAGTTGGAATATGGACTGGGAGCTTATTTTTTAAGGGCAGTAGTATGTGCAGAGTTGGGTTACACAGTATGTGTTCCTAGCCACCCCCCCTCCACATTTGGGACGGTGGTGTTTGTTCAAGGCCTCTTGGCAGAATGGTTCAGAGTACAATTCAGGCACTGAACCACTTACGGCCGCAGTCTTGCTGTGTTTTAGTTTTCTTATCTTTAATGAAGAGATCATAGGGGTGCCTTTTTCCTAGGTTTTGGTAAGAACTAAATGAGTTTTAGAACAATTCATGGTAGGAAGCACCTTACTGCCTATTATTAGCACAATATTTCATTGAAAAGATCCGAAAGCTTAGAACAACCTTATAATTGCTGAGAAAATTCCAGAAAGTTCATATGTCTCAAATGCCTGGCACATGATGAGGGCTATCAAAGAGTTGACTATTACCACTGAGCATTGTGACGTTATCAGCCGTCCCAGAACTATTTTGTGAGCTGTTTCAGTATGGTAGAAGGTCTGCAGTAATTCCTGTCTGTATAATCATCTAATCCCAATTTCATCTCACTTTATTTGTTCCACAGGTACAGGTAGGACCTTAGGGGGGATATATATGAACACTTAGGACAGCTGGCGCTGGCCCCATGTGGTTCTGTGTGGAGCCCCACCTTCGTAACAACTCCTGTGACAGCTGGCTAGGAGACGCTGCACCTAGTGGTGGAAGAGAGGCTCCTGGCGCTGGGTCCTCCTGGTCAGGTGTCATTAGGCTGGCTGGTTGTTTAGCCACTTTACACCTTAGCTTCCTCCTCTGTAAAATGCTGTTATTGACACCTGACTCAAAAAGCTGTTTAGGAATTGCAGGGTTGGATGGGGGTGGGAGTGACTGCTAATGGGTATGGGGTTTCTTTTTGGGGTAATGAAAACCTTGCATTGTGGAGATTGTTGCACAGCTCTGCGAATATGCTAAAATCCATTGAATTGTACACTTTAAATGGGTGATTTACATGCTGTGTGAATTGGTAGCTTATTAAAGATGTAAAGCAAAAATCTGTGGGGACTAAGTGAGGTGGCAGATGTACATAGTACAGTGCCTGGCACTTGGTGAGTTCTCAAGGAAACAGAGGGTGGCTACCATTCCTGTTACAGACCTTGTGCCCCAGGACTCTCTTGCTTAAGAACTGTGCTACTTCTGCAGTTTGTTAATGCTTGTCCCGTTCCGACTATGACCCGTGCTTCTGTGCTGCTTTGTCTTCTTGCCAGTGATAAAGTATGAGAACCTTCCAGGCCCATTGCTCCTAAAGGCCACTTGCCCAGATGTTCCTCCCGTGGCCCCCCTCTGGCACACTGGAGAATGCAAATGCCTTAGAACCAACTGAAGCACAGATGCTGGTAATCATCGGTCCTTTCCTCAGCCCCTGTGGGGGCCGGGAGGGCCAAGAAACCATTTTTCAATGGCAAAAAACATTCATCCTGATTTATGGTCTTTCTGTTGTTCTGACCTTTATATTCTCATGAAGGTCTTATGGCCTTTTAAACTTCAGTGTTGTAAGTTATCAGTAATATACAAGGGCTGTCCGGAAAGTATCCAACCATGGTCAGTACATGGCTGGATACTTTCCGGACAGCCCTCCTATGTAAGAAATACATTTAAAAGACAGAAATATCCAAGTCTATTAGTTATATCATTGCACATAATGTATTTTTAGATCTGGGGACACGGCAGACCAAATTGTGATTGGGGGAAAATATTCTATGACTTAACAGTATTTAAGTTCTTCTATAGAAAAGTAAGAAAATGCAATTGGCTTTAAATTCTTTTTACATATTTCTTTTCTATGATAATTGTAATCAAAGCAAGAGAGAATTCATCGTGTAACAGTTGCAAAAGGTTTTTGCAGACCCCCTGTAAATCAGTAGAATTTGTTTACGTTGCTGGAGTCGGGGTGCAGGTTTTGTCTCGGGCATTCTGGCTTGATGTTTCCTCCCAGTGTGAGTGAGCTGCCTGCTTACTGCTAGGTTATGATGGGGCTTTCACTCACCTGGACTGTGTTCTTGCAGCTTTCCCTGGTTTTACGCGTGGATGCTGTAGATGCTGTAGCTAAGTTAGTGGAGCTGTTTTGGCCCAGGGCAAACTGGGTTACAACATTCACACATGCTGCATTAAAATCTTTTTGAGCTGTTGGCACAGGTTGGCAGACATGCCATTGTTTTCAGACAATAGTGACTCAAAGTTGAACTGGCTCCAGGGAGCAAGTGTGGCTTTTGTACAGTAACAAGGATTTAATGCTAGCCAATTGATGGAGTCTGTGTCCTGCCCGAGTCAGGATGCCTTGTAATGACATGAAGCTTGCATTTCAATATCTGGCTTGAGATCAGAAACTTGCCGTGGATCTTTTTTCCTTTCCTCAACACATTTCTTCTTTATTTACAGTGATTCATTCTTTGCCCCTTTCATTTGTTTGGGAGTGAGGACAGGAAGGAGGTCTTTTAATTTGGGGGTTAGTTTGGTACAGTCGTCAGGGTATTCTGTTCATTTTCTTTCTTGGCCTTTGTTTGCCTGCTAGCAGACTTTTCAGCCTGGCCCTCCGTGATGGCTCTGTCCATACCTCTCTGTCAAGGAGGCTAGGCCTTCAGAACCATGTTATTTCAGGTCAGACACTGAGTAATCCCAGGATAGCATATAACTTTTGTCAGACGCCAAATAAAGGCTCCTCTTTCCCACTCACCTAATAAAAAACATCAGGCTTCCCTCCTGGCCTTTGAATGAGGAGCCTTTATTATTAGCTTGAGTAATTAGCAAGATAGGGGCATCTGGTTCTGGGAGGGGCTTGGAGACAGAAGTGGATGGCTGGCTTTGTCAGCTCTCTGTCAAAGTAATTATTTTTGTCAAATGTGCATCTTGCCTCTGCCATTGTAGCAAGAGCTTTCAAACGCAGCGCCCTTCTTATAGTTGCATAACTCTTTTCTCTGAAGAACACAAAGCGTTTTATACACTTTATTTGAAATACTTGAGCGAGTCTTGGAGGGCAGATAAAGGGGAGGCCACCTAGTTGGTTTGTGGTTTAAGGAATTGAGGCACTGATGTGTTTGGGGGACTGGAAGTCTAAATCAAGAGTCCATGTAGGTAGTGAGGGCTTTTAAAACCTCATGATGGGCTTTTTCATAGGCTGCTTTAAGGGTCTCACCCAGGAAGCTTGTCAGGATCTAAATATGTGAGTGAACTTTTGGGAAACCTTGTTTAGGACAAGTTCCCTGAAGCTGTAACTGAATTTCCCCTTAGAAAGTGTAGCTCTCTATCTTTCAAGCTGTTGCAGGACTGCTGTTAAAGACCGTTTCTAAAGTAACTGCTCTTGTCCATATCTTTTTCATCTCTCATTGGGAGCAAACCTTAACTTCTCAGGAATGAAGTGACCCTAAATCAAAATACCAGCCTTTAGTTTTAAAGATTGTGCTTTCTGTGGTGTGGAAACACTTGTCTATAGACTATTTAACTTTCAGAGTATGTGTATACAAATCAATATATTTGTCTCTGTTCATTAACGTAAAGCTATTTGTATCTGGGTACAATACAGTTTCCTAATGTGGTTCGCAGTGATGAATGCTTTTTTTCCTCTCCTTGAAGAAACTAGTCCAATTATTCCTTTTAATTGGGGACAGTGTGCAGAGGACTTCTATACATCGAACTTTCTCTGTCTTTCTGTCTCTTATGTTCACAGGGTTTAGTCCTTCCCTGTGAGAGTGAGTTTTTTTCCCCTTTCCTCTTCTCTCCCTTTCTCCAACCTTACAAATTAAGACAAAAGATAATTACTTGGAGGGATAAAACTGGCAGGTTCCCACGACACTTAAAATTAATGAGCTGTTGAGTACAAAATATACCTTGTCTTTGGCTCCATAGTCTCTGCCCAGTCTTCCTCCTCCCCCCTTTCTTCCCATTTAACACATGATTTGACTTTTTGGCTATGTTTGCCATTTGGTATATTGCTGCTGTAAAATAGCAAGAAAGTTACAGAAAGTGGCTTCATTTGAAAACTATCTCTTTGTTTGCAAATCAAAGTTAATTTGATTCAGTTTTAAATTTTTGTATATTTGAAAACTCTTCCTCTTTGTGGGTATTAAAATATTCTTTATGAGAGGATTGTGCAGCCAGTTGGGCTCGTTAGTTAATGCCACCTGCCACCTTCTCCCCTCGGGTTCCTGTTTCCTATAATCCCTAGTACCTCACTTCCTCTTTGACTTGTAGGGCTTTGCTTTCCAGAGGAGTAGGTTGGGTGCCATTAACATAATGCCAAAGAGTTGTGCATCCCATTTGGGGTACAGAATGCTGATGAAAGATCTGGTTTTTCCAGATCAGAAAGATATTGCTGACTAACCACAATGCCACTGTTAACAAATTTCTGGGAAGTCCCAGTTTAGCAACTGGCCTTGCCTCACAGCTCTCTTGGAAAGGGGTGAAGTAGAACTATGAACACGTGATTCCTATTGGTTTCATGCTACATGTAAAGCTTCTTGAAACCATGCTGTAGTTAATCATGGAAAAGATGGTTCCAGCCCCAGGGTTTCAGGAGTTTTTAGATTCAAGATGCCTTTCTTGTTTTGTTTTGTTTTTTAAATAGAGATGATGTTTCCACTCTGTTCTCTACACTACAGTGTGTGATCATAGCTCACTGCAGCCTCAGACTCCTGGGCTCAAACAATCCGCCTGCCTCTACCTCCTGATTAGCTAGGGCTATAGGTGCTCGTCACCACACCCAGCTAATTTTTTTTTGTTATTAAGAGATGTGGTCTTGCTACGTTGCCCAGTCTGGTCTTGAACTCCTGGCCTCAAGCCACTTCTACAGCATCACCAGGACCCTTTTCTACTCTTAAGTTATTGAGGGGACCCCCCCAAAAGGCTTTTACTCATGTGGATTATATTTATTAATATCTACCATATTAGAATTAAAACTGAAGAAATTTAACAATATTTATTCCTTAAAAATGGCGCAAACCAGCTACGTGTTAAATACAATAGCATTTTTATAAAAAACAACCATGGCCAGGTGTGACGGCTCATGCCTGTAATCCTAGCACTGTGGGAGGCAGAGGAGGAAGGATTGCTTAAGCTCCAAAGTTTGAGATTAGCCTGAGCAAGAGTGAGACTCCATCTCTACTAAAAATAGAAAAAATTAGCCGGGCATGGTGGCGCATGCCTGTAGTCCCAGCTACTCTGGAGGCTGAGGCAGGAGGATCACCTGAGCCCAGGAGTTTGAGGTTGCAGTGAGCTAGGCTGACCCCATGGCACTCTATCCGGGAGTCAGAGAGAGACTCTGTCTTAATTAAAAAAAGAAAGAAAATCTGAAACCGAAAAATTATTAAGAGTTACATTGTATTACATTTTTGCAGATCTCCTCAATGTCTTGCTTAGTAGAAGACAGCCAGATTCTCATGGCCGCTTCTGCCTTCAGTCTATTGCAGTATATAGTTCGGTCGACATATGGGGAAAATTAGTCTCACATAAATATGTACTTGGAAAAGGGAAGAGCCTTTGTGGATGATTTCATTCTTTGATACTACAACCAGACTCTACAAGTGCTACTTTCTTAAAGGTCTCTTGCTGTGGGAACCTCAGCTGCATCAGTGAATGTTTCTCTTTTTTTCTTATTTGTTTTTCTTTTTCTTTTATTTTTTCCTTTTCCTCTGTCTCTTGCATGGAATCAGCAAACTTTTCGCACTCTGTTATTAATACGTTAATATCCATTGGTTTGTCTCTCACTTTGAATGGATAAAACCATTCATAATTTTGTAGCATCCTGTACTGATCTTTTGAAAGTAATGATTTTTCTGAGTCATGTACCCCTTCTTGTTGTTAACACTTTTCATTGTCCGATACCAAGAATCTCATCTCCACTGATCTTATCAGCAAAGTCTTCAAGTATTGAGAGGCTATCAGACTTGGGATGGCAGATTCCGGTTTTCCAAAATTCTAGTTTTTGCCTGAAAGCATGAATTCTGTTAGCAGCAGCAAAAACTATTGGATGGTTGCTTAAAAAGACAGGCTAACTTTATTCATTTCTGAAAAAAAAAATGGCTACTAAATAACTAAGTCTCTACAACTTTAGTGTGTCAATCCTTTTTCAAATAAAAATGGCATTCTGTGAAAAGGGGAGCTGGCTTGCAACTTACATAATCACACAAGTGCTTTTTCTTAGACCATCATCATACTTAAATATATAGGAGAAGTGCTTTATGTGTAATTCCCATTTTTGTCACACAAAGTATGTGTGCTCAGGGGGCGAAGATTTAATAATATTAACAGTGTATACTACTTTATCAAGGTCATTCTTTTTTTTTTTTTTTTTGAGACAGAGTCTCACTGTGTTGCTCGGGCTAGAGTGCGGTGGCATCATCCTAGCTCACAGCAACCTCAAACTCCTGGGCTCAAGCGATCCTCCTGCCTCAGCCTCCCGAGTAGCTGGGACTACAGGCATGTGCCACCATGCCCGGCTAGTTTTTTCTATATATTTTTAGTTGTCCAATTAATTTCTTTTTATTTTTAGTAGAGATGGGATCTCGCTCTTGCTCAGGCTGGTCTTGAACTCCTGAGCTCAAACAATCCGCCCACCTTGGCCTCCCAGCGAGTTAGGATTACAGGCATGAGCCACCGTGCCCGGCCTCAAGGTCATTCTTAAATGAAATTGGCTTTTTTTTTTTTTAAAGACTTGCTAAGGCCTGGTGATGAAGGATAAAGTGAATACTAGTATACTATAACTATGCCACTGCCTTTATTTTTACTAAGACACTAGTAATTTTGCCCACATTTAAAAAAAAATCGGGATGCAATTCATATATCGTAGAATTTACCCATTCAGTGTATTGTAGCTTATATCAGTACTTGGTTGAAATATTCCATTGTGTGGATATGCCTCTTTGTTTATCAAAATAAACAATAGTTGATGGATCTTTGTTTTTTTCCCAACTTTTAACTATTAGTAATAATTGTGTTATGAGCATTTGTATACAAGTTTTTATGTGGACATGTGTTTTTAAAATTTCTCTTATGTATGTTTCTGGGAATAGAATTGGTAGGTCACATGAGAATTCTTAATGTGTCATCTTTTGAGGAACTACCAGTTTTCCTGTTTTCCAAAGTGGCTGCACCATTTTGCATTCCCGCCAGCAGTGTGTGAGGGTTCCGGTTTCTCCGCATCCTTGCCAGTACTCATTGTCATCCATCTTTTGGATGATAACCATCCTAGTGGATGCGAAGTGGTATCTCATCGAGGTTATGATTTGCATTCCCTGACGGTTGACCTACCTTTGTTCTGTACCATCAGTGCAAATATCAACCCAGTGAAAAATGCAAATAATGTCTTATGTATTATTAGGAAAATATTAATACTTTGACCCTTAGCAGATCTCCCGAAAGAGTTTCCAGATCCCCAGAGGGCCTGTAAACCTACTTTGAGAGCTGCTGATCTGACCACATCATTGATGGAAACCTCATGCTGGTATTAATAGAAAATGTGGGGTGTGTTTTCAGCGTTGTATTTCTTGGTGCTTGGGCAGCTGATTAGCGACTCCTCTTTTCCCTATGAAAGCAACACTCGGAAGCATTAGGAGGCACCTGGCTCTGCTGGGCTTTCTCCACACACTCCCACTTAGGAGCTGGCAGTTGAGTGGGGCGTGTGACAGGCAAGGTCAGCATGGCAGAGTTAATAACTCCGAGGGGTAGAAGATTGTGATGGGTCTTGCTTAGGGCCAGTGTTTGGCTGTATTTGAAGCCCTTCTCTATATTCTACCTGCAGGGAGGGAAGAGCAGGTCCAGCCAGAGTCAGATTATATAGTCACCTGAGATGGCCCTTTTATGGCAGTAATATAATGCTTCCCAAATATTGGCTTCCTGAACCCCAGACATTGTGCTTGACGTTCTACCTACAGACGCTTCTGTTGTCCCCAGTCATAGATGAGAAAACTGAGCAATAAATAAACTTGCCCTGTTTTGAACAGCAGGGCTGGGAACTGAATTGCAAATATCCTGTTATAAAGGAAGGAAACCCATAAAGTAATATTTTTTTTAACTGAATAAAAAGAAGTAATTATAGAACTGGTATTTCTTAATAACAGGCTGTACCATGAGACATACCTTAGTGGCAGCCAAAAGCAGAGAAAAGTATGGAATATTAGAGATTTAAGAAAACAAACTACTTCCTGTGCTGTGTTTTAATAAAGGAGTTGTGTTCACTGCCTTAGAAAATTGGTGGATGGTCAAGAATTGCCTGGATTCATGTTCTTTGGCTTGATTTTTAATCACATTGAAGTATGACTTCTTACGGATGTTGCTTTTAATTTGTCTTGAAAGCTAGCACAGATACTGCCAGCTTGGGTATGATTGATGGTTTCTGACAATGAGTAGTTACTTACACTTAGAATAAACGACAGCCGTTTGAAGCTCTCCATTTTCTCTGTACCTGAGAGTAAGTATCCAGTGAGGACCTTGTGCAAACAGGATCATGGTCCATATTTTCATGTGGCCTGGTCTTTTGTTCGGTATTTGAAATCTATTGATCACTAGTGCCAGACGGAGCTTTGAGTCAGGGCTCACATTCAGTCCGGACAGGTAAGATGTAAACCTCTATCTTAAACAAAATAATAAGTAGATGAAAGAATTAAATCTAAGCAATTTAACCAGAAAACAATTAGAAGGAAACTTAGGAGATGATTATTTGAAAAAATATGTGTGGGTGAAATGGAGAAATGTTGGTCAAAGGGTGCAAAATGTGTTAGATGGGAAGAGCAAGTTCTGGAGATCTCTTCTACAGCCTGGTGGCTATAGTTAAGCGTAACATTCTTGAAAATTGCTTAAAAAATAGATCTTAAATATTCTTACCACACAAAAATAAGTATATGAGGGGACGATCCTGCCAGTTAGCTTGATTTAATCATTTCACAATGTGTGTGTATTAAAACAGTCATGTCATACACCTTAAATATTTACAATTTTTATTTATCGGTTATACGTTAGTAACATTGGGAGGAAAAAAGAAAATATGCAAGGACTTTCTCAGCATATAACAAACTATTAAAAAATTGTTAACAGATTTGTCACCATAACAGATAAAAAAGCAAATGACAAAAGAGGAAAATATTTGCAACCTCTAAGTTATAAATATAATTTAAAGGGCTCTTAAAAATCAACATGAGAGTGAATGTTGAAAGAACCGGGGTTGTAGATACAAATCGAGAAGTATGTGGAATATTCAAAAAGGAGAGAGAGGGATTTTTTGAACTGTGTCAAGGGCTGGGAAGAGAGACTAAGATTTGACTTACGCTGTTTCAGGCCAGCAGGAAGAGATTGCAGCTCAAAGGAGGATGGATTTTCCCTTTCAGCTGTCAGGTAGTGAATTCTACCTGGAATTCTACAAGTTCTGGTTGGGGTGGCGGTGGCCCGGAGTTGCTCGGGTGCCAGATGGGCAAGTAAACACAGTAACCTTTCAAGGCTCCCTCTGACCAGAATTTCGAATGAGACCTAAAAGTGATCACCCATAGCTTCCCCTTGCCGATCTGCCTAAAGCAACCCAGGGACAGAGTGTCCTCCTCCTTCCCTGAAGAAATAAGCCTTGGCTGGGACTGTTTGAGGAGAGGGGAGGGGAGGCCTGAGGATTCCCAAGAAACAGATGTGAAAGGCCACGCCATTCCGCAGGGAAGGGGCTGGACTCGAGGAGCCTGTCTGGGTTTGCGAGTCCTAGCAGGAAAGCAGAGGAGAAAATCCTCAACAGCAGCACCACTGGGTTTAGTGTAAAATCTGAGGACCCCTGTTCTTCCAAAGTCCCTCCCTACCGTGCACACTGGAAATTGCCACTTGTAGCTACCTGGGGCTTGAGGAGGGCTCAGGGGGTTTGGGAGGCAGGCTGACCTCCTATGCTGGTTGGTGACAGGTGGCCTGGCCTGGACGAGACACTCACCTCTTCCACCTGTAAGTGTCCTGTACCTTAGAGTTGTTCCGAGGATCCAAAGGCTAAATGCAGTTCAAGGCTTTAGCGTAGTTCCCCTGGTATCTGTTAAGTGGTAAGCACTTGAAGATCAGCTGTTACTGCTGTTTTGGATTTAGGAAAAGGAAACGGGTCTGGCTCAAAGCTCTGCCACCCCTTTCTTCCTGCTTTGCTGTCACCAGTAGGTCAGATAAAGCAGCTGCATCCCTGACCCATACAAGCTAGCAGCTCTCCAGCCTTAAAACACGTCACTTTTAAATCTGAGAATACGTGTTCTCACTGCGGATCCCCCGTCTGTCTGTACTCAGGGTGGTCATGTTCTAGGAACGAGACTAGTAATACTTGTGTTACAGTCTCTTTTTCTCAAGGTATGATGTTGATATTTTGAGGGCTGCAGGGTTTTTTTTTTTTGTAAGGATTTTTTATATATGGATTTTTCCATCATTTCAGCCAAAGCAAATAATTCTTAGGACATGTTTGGGATTTTTAACTTGATTTTGTCCCTTGATGTTTAGGATTCTTCCTGTAGTCTGCCTTTGGGTGCTGGCTGTTTCTCTTGAAAACATGTGACACGGGGTGGTTGGTTCTTTGTGACTTCAGGAAGTGTAGGTTACGGGCGAGTAATCATCTACTCAAGGTAGTGTGACTTTCTTCTTCCTTTCTTCTTCCTTTCTAGTTTTTAATGGTTCCAGCAGGTCAACACGGGAGAAAGAACCTGTTCAAAAACACAAAAGCAAAGAGGCCACTCCCGGGAAGGAGAAGCACAGCGATCACCGGGCTGACAGCCGCCGGGAGCAGGCTTCAGCGACCCAGCCCACGGCAGCCCCCGCTGCGGCTTCCTCGGCCAAGGGGCTCGCTGCCAACCACCACCACCCCGCTCTGCATCGGTCGGCTCAGGACTTACGGAAACAGGTAAAGCCCTGCCAGGGGTGCCTGCCGGAACCCACCTCCGCACTTCACCAAGTTCAGACGCATCTTTGGAGGGCTCAGGAAGCAGGAAGTGATGCCCAGAGGAGAGCGGGGAGCGAGAGCGAGATTACCTTGTACAGAGGCACACTTGGTGCCCTTCTTCCCGCTCAGATCTGTCACACCCACTCGTGGATTCGCGTCCATCCCGCGTGCTGCTGCGTTTGCCACTCGCCTTCACCAAGAAGGAACTAACTCGCTTCCTTCACTGCCCCTCTGCCAGCCCGCCCTCTCAGCTCCAGGGAATTCTAGGGTAGTGGGGAATGGTGGTTGTGTTTCTCAGGTTAGGCTGAGAGCAGATGACGGAAGGCCGTGGAATGGGCCTGCAGACATGTAGTCTTGTCAGTGGACGATCCTGGTCTTATTTCTTTGTTCTTTTTTTTGTTTGTTTGTTTGAGACAGAGTCTTGCTCTGTTGCCTGGGCTAGAGTGCCATGGCATCAGCCTAGCTCACAGCAACCTCAAACGCCTGGGCTCAAGCGATCCTCCCAGAGTGCTAGGATTACAGGCGTGAGCCACCACGCCTGGCCTCTTTATTTTTCTTGATGTGATGAGTTAACATCTCACCACCTGGACTTTGAGCAGAAAATGTGTGTAGCATGCACACTGCTGAGCAGTCTGCATGGGACAGGGTGGCATTTATGCTACTGACGGCATTCAAGTCCTGTGCGGTCGGGCCAGCAGAGTGCAGGTGGACTCCACTCTGACCGTCCCTGCCCCTCCCCTGTTATAGGGTCACCGTTAGATCACACACAGCCCTGCAGGGCAGGTTTTAGGAATGCCTCAGGACTTGGCCGTTGTTGTTGTTGTTAAGATTTGTCTCAAAACTCAGTGGGGTAGAGGGTGGGGCTGAGGGCAGGTGGTGTTTCATTGACCGCTCATGCTCCTGTCTCCGCTCCATTTTACAGTCCACTGAGCCATGGTGGGGGGTTGGGGAGGTGGTCACTGAGCTTTCCTCGCTCGGAATTTTAACGCAGGGTTCAATTCTTCCCAAGAGTAGCACAGAGATTGTAATCTTCAAAGATAAATTCGAAGCAAGGCGGGAGGGGGCAGAAGAGAGTTCCTGGCTGGCGGCATTTCAGAATGGCTAAAAGATGGTCATCGCGGTGTGGAACTACTGGACTTCACACTGCAGCGCGAATGTTCTCTCCCCTTCTCGATGATGTCAGTGGTATTTTTCTCTGAATTTGAGCATGTGACAAAATTCACACATAGGTGGGAGGGGTGTGTACATGTGTTTAAGTAATCGGCTGTCATTTGGGGTGCGGTGGACAAGGCAGGATCACCGCATTGACGTTTCCACAGTCCATGGACACCTAACTCTTCACCCTTTGCAGTGTTGTCTTGATATTATGCAAGCAATTTTAGCATATTTTAAATGTTGGCCACTGTTCCCGAGACAGGTCTCAGTTCTCCCAGTGATGATAACCAGGATGTGAAATCGGGCCACGTCTCACGCACGTTTAGCCTCAAGCACTTGCCCAGGTTTTCAGCACTAGGAGACACCAAGCACAGGGGAGTGCCCTGCCTGGGGTCTGTGTCTGCGACAGCTCATTCCTCCCCTTTCCTGAAGCTCTTAGCCCAATAGAAACTGGTAAAGAGCTTTCCTGCGTGTGTTTTTGCTTATGAACGAGAAGAGACTTAGAAGGGACCCAGAGAGACCGACAGATGTTGGTTATACTTTTTCAGCCCCGCTGCATTCTGTCTGTTTTCCGAGGACCCCAGGATAGGGTTGAGTTTTTTTTAAATGCATGTTCTTTATATCATATTCTGGTTTTTTAGAAGGCAAAAATACAAAACACTCTTTCAGAGTTTCCCCGTGATGAAATTCTAATACTAGAGTGTAATTTGGGCCATAGTAGGACTAGAAGTTTTTTCTAGGCATTTAAGGATCTTCCCCTCCTGCCCCGAGAACCCGTCTGTGTGGCAGGAGTAAAGGGCTCGTGGGTGCCTGAGTAAGTGATGTGTATGTGAGCGTTTTATTCTCACGTGTGCATACACACACACACACACACACACACACACACTCACTCTCTCTCTCTCTCTCTCTCTCTCTCTCTCTCCTTCTCCCCCCTCCCCCCTCGTGCACTTTCACTTCTGGGGTGGAATGGAGTAAATGTCCTGTCTCAGTTGATCCTAGCTCAACTCTGAGCACTTGCCTGTCATTCACTTCAAGGTTTCCTTTGTAAATGACCGAGAGGAATTGGTGCAGTTTGACAGAGCTGGGGGGGAGCCACAAGCACCACTGTGCCCTGGGATTGCTCTGCCCTCCTTGCTCTGGGGCTTTTACAAAGCTTGAGAACTATCATTTAGCATTGTTAATACATCTGCCCTTGGGTGGCTCTGGCCCCATTCCAGCTGGAGGAGACACCCCAAGGTTCTCCTCAAAGGACACGCTCCTGTCATCTGAGTAACTGCAGGAGCCTGGCGTGTTTCTGTGGTTCAGGATAAAGTGCTTGCACGTCGTGTCATGCGTTCAGCCAGGGGCCCTGCTGGTGTGGAAGGGGATGCCCTCTGGCTGCCTTGTGCCCTCCTTCCCTCCCCTGTCCCTCGCTCCCTCATCCAGGCTGCATCAGCCCAGGTGGGATGACCCAGGCTCCGGGTTCTAATTCAGCTCTGTCGCTGCCCTTCGCTACACTTGAGGTGCTGTATTCAACCTTCCTAGGCCCTGTGATTTCTTTGGAGCTGATCACACCAACTCCTCCCACAGGGACATTGTGAGAAATGAAAGGAAAATTTTAAAACCATCAGATCCCATTAGCGAAGTACTCTGAAAATAAGGTCAGTGAAAGCAAATTGTACATTCCTTTGTGACTGCCTGATACAAATGATTAGACTCTGACCTTTCATCTTTTCAACTGCGTAAAAAACGTGGGCCCAGAGGATATTCTGATCTTTAATGTCAAATATTTATTTTTTTATGTCAACGTAAAAGGTAAGGATGAACACGATTGTATGAGATGTGGATGGATAGGGTGGAGGGATGTACTTTTTGGGGGAGACACCGCTGCTGAGGTGCCTTTGCCCTGATTGTTCGGATGAATTCTGGGGGGCACTGAAATAGCTCCCCCCTCATGCCTTGCATAATGCTAGATGGTAGTTCTTAAGCTTTATAGAGGCCCCAGGGCCCTAGACTGGGAACACGTGAGTGAGTGTGCACTCACAGATGCCTTTTCCTTTGCGAGAGGGCCTGGCGAACCCTCTGCTCTTCATGATACCAAATGAGCCATCTCTGTCCCGGGATGCACGGGCCTGCGTAACATTAGCCCTGGAACTGTCGGTGGGCTGTGGCCGCCCCTGGATGATAGTTCGGATGTGTAGCAGATGAACAAAGGAGCTGGTGATGTTTTCCTTTTGGTCTCCTGAAATAGTACTTCAGTTAAAATGTAGTAAAAGACAGTAACAAGTTTAGGATGGTCAAACAAATGAGCTTTTCCCTGGAGAGGGTTTTGAAATGCTAGTTTCCTGAGTCATGAGCATGCTTTTGCTGTGTAGAAATGTGTGTGGTCCCTAAGCCAGGATACAGACTAGGAGGCTGCCCCGAGTGTGGTGATGCATGGTTCTCATTTCTTACACCCAGGCTGAGCTATCCCATGGAAAAGAAAGTTGTCAGCTTTGCGGGACAGCCAGCAGGCATCTGCAGCAGGTGATCCGCTGGGCTGCGTGGCTGTTGGGGAAGAACTTTTCGTGTGAAAATGTACAGAGATTGCAGAAAAGTCCTGTCCTTGTAAGATTCAGGTAGAGCCAAAGAATTGGGAACAGTCTTTTAAAGTTCGGAAAAATATAACTATCCAGAGGGGAAAATAAATAGAAAACCATGTTAGTCCTTTAAAAAAAAGATTTAAAGTTTTATTCTGCTTCTCACTGGATTATACTTGCAGTTTGAGTTGCACTTGTTTGTGGTGTGGTATTTCTGAGTCAGGGATGTTGCCTGTAGTGGGCGGTGGGGTTAGAAATTCATCTAGGGGCCTCGCCGGAACTCAGGCTTTCCTTTTAAAGAGCGTTGGCCTCGGCCTGGCTGAAGGGCTCGTTTCTTGTCCTGCTTCTGTGGTCTGTGTTTGTGCAGGGTTTCCTTCCCCATCCGTGTTTTGCTGCATGTCCACTGTCGCTCTCTTCTGTGTGGGCTCTTACGTTTTTTAGTTCAAATTTTAAAGTCCAAATGGACTTTCCCTAAAGAAACACTCTCTCGGCTCCAGCTCCGGTTTGAAAGTTTAGCAGAGGCCTCAGCTCGATGGCTCCCTCTCGTGGGGAATCAGGGCTTGACACAGCGGAGCCTGGTTGAACTGAGGACAGCATTTTTGCTTAGTTAACCAGAAACATCATAGAGTCATTTCTCATCTTTTGCTCTGCCTTGGAAATGCGAGTTTTTCCTTTTCATCTGTCATCATACTGAGTCGAGTCGATTTGAGCATTGTGTGTGTGAGTGGCGGGCTGGGGAAACACTAGTAACGGTTGGGGGGATTATATTTTTACAGTAAGCGCACAGGATCAGAGGGTAGATGGGTAGCAGTTCGGCAAATGGAATTTCTGTTACTAAGAGCAATGTCTAGAAGGAATGCCGGATGTCCTGGGCTTTTATATGCCTCACCTTACGTCCCCTGTGCAAGAAGAATGAAGCGTTGTTTGTCTGGGACACTGTAAGTACTAGTCCAGTTGAATGGAACTTGAAAATGCCCTCAGCTCTCAGCCTTGCCTATTAAATTGCAGTCATGCCTTTATGACTGGGACTGGTTGCTCTAAACCTCAATATTGTGTGTCTGAGATCACCCGAGATACAGGTGACAGGTGGGTGGTTACAGGCCACGGAGAACAAGCTGTAGACTCCTCACTTTCAGCAGAGCTGGGTTGGGCGCTGGGGGAAGTAGGCTGCCAGAGCTGAGAGCAGGAGCAACTTGAAGAGTTTATACAGAGCTGCTTGGCTGAAATATGTTAACTGTTGCACGTTTGAGAGTCCTGCCATAGGCCACCTCTGTGGGTTCAGAAGACTTCTCGTTTGTGCTCCTATGTGGACACGACTCAGGACACACAGTGGTGACCGGAGACCTCCCTCATGGTGTGCTGGCCGGCATGACTGGGGCTGCATGGTTTTAATTGCTATGGAAGTGGTTGGGGGGAGAGCCTCAGTGACAAGGTAAGATGGTGCCCTCCTCCATTCTTTTGTGTTCTTTGGTACCGATTACGCATTGGGTCCTTAGTACACGCTAAGGAAAGGCGTATCCGTGTTGGATTGGTGGGCCCCAAGCTTTTCACCAGCAGTGGACATGGCTGGGTTGTTTTCCTGTTTTATCCCTACCTTTAGGACACATGGCGCACAGCTAGTGGGACAGATTGCTTCCCGTGTTAGCTGCCTCATGGCCGCTCGATGGGCGTAGAACCCAGCCACTGGGTGGGCTCTTGGTGGGGAGAGGGAAGATGGCCAGTGACACATGCCCTTTCTCTAATGTGTGTACTTTATTTCTCCTTAAATTAAACTTCACGGTGTTGCGGGTCAGATCCATTTAGTCTTGGAGCTTGTCAGATGGATGGGCATGCATGATACTTGGTTGGATACTGTTGAAGATACCTGTTAAAATAGTGAGAAAATTAATAGGGCAACTCATTTTTTCTCAGAGCAAGTTAGTTGAATGTATAGCTTGGCAATAATGCTGTATTTAGGTTTATAGAAATATGTACGCAACCAGATGACCCTTTTGCCAATTGAAGATTGTGACACACTTAAATAGAATTCCACTGTGCAGAAAATTTAACTCAGGTGACCCAAGAAGCCAGAATGGATAGATACAGGGCCTTGCACTCGTATTTGACGTAGAATACGAGAGATGAGACACCCTGGCTGCCAAACCCCACGTACGAACAGTGCGTTGGGGAAAAGGAGGCCCAAAGTATTTGTGGGAACACTGAGCCATCTGAGCTTTGCAACACCGATTGCCGTCCTCTTTCCTCACCGATTAGAATCTGTCGGGGAGATTCTGTGGAATCTGCATTAGCTTAAAGCTGCCACAGGATTTTCATGGTCCCAAGTTTGAGAAGCACTGAGTTAAACTCTGCAATAGGCTGGACCTCTCTCTGTAGGAGTTGGTTATTCTGGCACCGTCCAGAGTTTGCCATTGTGATAGGCAAGTCCCCGTCTGCAAGAAGAGATTTAGTTGCATTGTGCAATCTGCACGAGGGTGCACCCCTAAGGGTTAAAAGGAGATTGAGAAGACTGGGTTGTCTTCCGCTCTCAGGAATAGAGAGCGAGCCCTTCTGAGACCAGTGATACTTGAGGTCCATGTTCACCTGCCCTCCTGGAGTCTTTGATGTTGGAAATAAAGATTAGCCACAGCTGGAGTCTACTATGTGCTTTTGTTTTTCTAAGTGTTTTGGTTTTAGTCAATAGAAGCATTCGAAAAAAACAATTAAAAAATGAGAGGCATTTGTATTCTTTTCCATACCTCCTCTTCCCGAGTAGTGGTACTTACCACAGTAAATTCATATCTGCCTTCAACCTCTGGTTTTACAAATTCGTTTTTAATTTACTGTTGCCAGCCCCCCGCCCCTGGAGTTACCCATCATTTATTCCAGCCTCTCCCAGTCCCACGTCTTCACAGGCTGGCTGCAGAGTTGGGAGGCAGGATGGGGGTCCTGGGCCTTCCCGCAGCTTCTCCGGCAGGCCCGAGGGCCTGGCCTGGAGAGGGGCTTCCCTCCCTCCAAATACTGAGGCTGGCGGCCATCGTGTACCCTGGTGTTGGTTGGCCCGAGAGAGGCTGTCCTACCAAGGACTTACGGCTTTGATGGGACCACACGTGATAGGCGGCATATTCAGAGATATGGGTCTTAGTGGCTTCTTTACTTTCCTGTTTTTTATAAACTTCTACTGAGACTTGACTGAGGGCTTCTCAAAGTGCAGCCCCCAGACCAGCAGCACAGCATTACCTGGGACGGGGTTCGAAACGCACATCCTCAGGCCCCATCCCAGACCACTGAATCCAGGGCTGGGCCCAGTGGTCTGTTGTGACAGGTCCCCCAGGGGATTCTGAGAGCCGCTGGTTTGGGTTCCTGCTCCAAGTTTGAGCCCCTCCGCTGCCCCATTTAAGCAAATTGTGCTTAATCCTGAGCTGGGCCTGGGCTTGGTGCAGAGGTTACTATGGCTCAGGCCCTGTCCTCTGGGGACCTGCCACTAGTGGTCAGGGCTGCCTGCACAGCCTCCTGGTGGCGCTGGGCATCATAGTGCCCATGAGTGCATGTCCATGAGTGTGTGCGGTCAGTACTCCTGACCGGAAGTGCAGCTGTCTCTGCCCTGGCACCTTCTCTCGGGCCATTTCAGCTCTACGTCTCTCAGTAACGTGTGATTTCTAGGCTGCTTCATTTCGAGATGGCAGTGGTTATAAAATCCTGGAATCCCTGACTTTAAACTCATCTCGTAGATGAAAGGTGATGCCCATGAGGTTAAGTGACATGTCAAAGGCCACTCAGCTGGGTCACAGCAGAGTTGTGAAGACATCTCTTCGGAAACCAGCTAGCCACACTACAGCCCTGTTTTGGCCCCCTTTGTCACTCTGTCTCTGCTGTCCAAGCAGTGTGACAGCCAGTGCAGAGAGGCTGCCTGTGTGTGCCCAGCTCACGTGGAAGTCTGCTGAGGGTGGGAAAATAGCCTCATGTTTTGCTTCATCGACGAGGTTGGGGATCCATCTTCCATCCGGGGAGGCCCTTACAGGGCTCAGTCTCCAAGCGGACGGCTCACAGGGCGGCCGCTGACAGGTGGCAGCCACGCCTCTGGGCCAGGCCTGTGACTTCCAGCCAAACCACAAATGCCGTTGTGCTTTTCCTTCCATGGTACTTTTGTTTTCTTTTAATTTTTAGCCACATAGAGTTTTCAGCTCTGTGAGCAGGTTGTGCTGCTGCATAGATCACACACCGAGTAGCAGACATGTCTTTTCCTGGAACGGGTACACGTGTGTGTCCGTATTTCCCCCAAATGGGCAGGATTTCTCAGTCGTGAACTCTTAGAAACCCAAGACAGGTGAGTGTGAGGCACGTGGTGAGGGCCTCGCTGGGAAACAGCGCATTTTCTGGAAGAGCGAGAAACAAATGTGAAAACACGTCCAGAAAACCCCACCAGGGGAACCTGGGGCAGGCTGCATGCTTTTGTGCAGACAGATAGGTGTACAGCTGTGCAGAGCTTCGGAAACTAGACGTCACAGTCTGATTCTTGGACGTGTGTTTTGCTTCCTGTCGCCGGTATCCCCACGTCTCTCCTTACCATGAGCGGGCCCCTGGCGCCTGCTCGCATGCGGGCCGGTCGCTGCCTTGGCGGGTACTAATTCTGCCCCCCTCTGCTTCTGCTGCCCCACAGGTGTCTAAGGTAAATGGAGTCACGCGAATGTCATCTCTGGGTGCAGGTGCGACCAGTGCCAAAAAGATGCGCGAAGTCAGACCTTCACCATCCAAAACTGTGAAGTACACTGCCACGGTGACTAAGGGGGCTGTCACATACACCAAAGCCAAGAGAGAACTGGTCAAGGAAACCAAACCCAATCACCACAAGCCCAGTTCCGCCGTCAACCACACAATCTCAGGGAAAACTGAAAGTAGCAATGCAAAAACCCGCAAACAGGTGCTATCCCTCGGGGGGGCGTCCAAGTCCACCGGGCCCGCCGTCAATGGCCTCAAGGTCAGTGGCAGGTTGAACCCAAAGTCGTGCACTAAGGAGGTGGGGGGGCGGCAGCTGCGGGAGGGGCTGCGGAACTCCAAGAGGAGACTGGAAGAGACACACCAGGCGGAAAAGCCGCAGTCGCCCCCCAAGAAAATGAAAGGAGCGGCTGGCCTTGCCGACGGCCCCGGCAAAAAGGCCCCGGCCGAGAAGGCTCTGCTGAATGGACACGTGAAGAAGGAAGTGCCCGAGCGAAGTTTGGAGAGGAACCGGCCGAAGCGGGCCACGGCCGGGAAGAGCACGCCAGGCAGACAAGCACACGGCAAGGCGGACGGCGCCTCCTGTGAAAATCGTTCTACCTCGCAACCGGAGCCCTTGCACAAGCCGCACGACTCGGCCAAGGCCGAGAAGGGTGGCGGCAAGGCCGGGTGGGCGGCCATGGACGAGATCCCCGTCCTCAGGCCCTCTGCCAAGGAGTTCCACGACCCGCTCATCTACATCGAGTCGGTCCGCGCTCAGGTGGAGAAGTTCGGGATGTGCAGGGTGATCCCCCCTCCGGACTGGCGACCCGAGTGCAAGCTCAACGATGAGATGCGGTTTGTCACGCAGATTCAGCACATCCACAAGCTGGGCCGGCGCTGGGGCCCCAACGTGCAGCGGCTGGCCTGCATCAAGAAGCACCTCAGATCTCAGGGCATCACCATGGACGAGCTCCCGCTCATAGGTGAGGTCTTGGTGGGGGGACTCGCTGGGAGGAGGGCTTCCTGCCACCACCCGGTCCCTGCGGTTCCCTGCACAGTCTTCACGTTCCCTCGCGGAAGCCCCAGCTCCCCTCCCCTGCCTCAGCTATTCCCTGCTCTGCGCCGCCTGCGGCCCTCCTCCCCGGGCTCTGCGCGTCGGTAGCAGGAAGAGCTTTGGTGTTTGGGGCTTAGATCTTGGACCGGCTCCCTCTCTGCGTTCCAGCCCCAGCTGGGCTGTCACCTGCTGCCTGACACTGCTGGGATCAGAGCAGGGTCCAGGGAGACTGGGAAGGGACACTGCTGCCCTGCTGGATTCTGCTGAGGCTCCCACAACAAAGTGCCACGAACTATTTGGCTTCAGCAACAGAAATGCCTCCCAGTGATGGAGGCTGGAAGTCAGAGGGCAAGTTGTGGGCAGGGTTGTTTCTCCTGAGGCCTCCTTGGCTTGCATATGGCCATCTTCTCCCTGTGTCCTCAACTCGGTCATCCTCTGTGTGTCTGTCCTGATCTCCCCTTCTTACAAGGATGCCTCATAAGACCCACCCTAACGATCTCATTTTAACTCAGTCACCTCTCCAAAGATCCTGCCTCTAAACACATTCACATCCCGAGGTTCTGGGGGGTCAGGGCCTCAGCGTACATACTCGGGGGTGGTGGATAACCCTCTGCTAGACTTCAGGCCGTTTTGTTCATCCTTCTTATCCTTTTCTCTCCTTCCTCTTCATTTTCCCTTGAGCTTCAGTTTCTCTAGTGTCCAGCCAGTTCCTTGTCAAGGGACGAAGTGCAGCTCTGGCTGGGACAGCTGCAAAACTCGCCACGGTGAATCCTGCAGTCAATGTGCATCCACGCCGCCCCGGGTGGGTCCCAGGCAGGGCCTGTCACCGGTGCTCCCGTGGCTCTCCTTCCCTTCTCGCCTCTCCTTGTCCCGGCACCGAGGACGCAGGACCGAGGAGGAGCTGGCTCTGTCGGGGCTGCGTGGGTTCTGCAGAGCAGGGCACAGCTGGGGCGGGTCCCACACTCCCCGCTCAGCTCTAGACCATGAAAGGATACAGGGGTGGCCTCCATTTTGGAGATCCCCAAATTTGAAAGACAGCAGTTCTCCTTTAAGTGTCAAGAATTGGCAGCAGGGTAGGCTTTGTTGCAAGATGGAGGTTTCATCATTCCTCTCAGCCAGGTGTCTGCCAGGGCTGAAGCCCGAGTGAGAATCACTTGATTTGGTTTGTGGTCTGCTCTTGGGGGACTGCACGTGGCAGGTAGTGGTGAGGGGACAGCTACGCGTGTGTGTACCTGTGCACCAGCCCATCACCACGCCCTTAGTGAGTACTTGGCCACCTAGTGACCCCAGGGAGGCCAGGGAACCTTGCTGAGTCCTCATGGCTGTCGGAGACCTGTGGACGAGAGGGAAACGTTCCACGTCCCCTACGTACTAGTTGGGTCATGCAGCTGTGGGGCACAGGCGACGTTGTGATGACAGCCGGGACCTTCTTTCCAGAGTAGATTTGTCTTTCGACCTTGACCCCCTCACCCAGCCCCAGGGTCCGAGCAGGTGCCTCCCTGTGGCGTATTTGCTTTTGTTCTTTGCCACCACCCTCAAGTCCGAGGCTTCTCACAGTCTGAGGAGTCTGACCTGGCTCCTACCCACGGAGCCCTCAGGCCTAGGCCCCTGGCCATCTAGCAGCGGAGGGGACCTAATCGCTTTGAAGTAGTTTCCCCCCATTCCCCACAGTGGAGGTGCCTTCTGCATCTGTGTGTGTGTCGGGGGGTGCTGGGTGAGGAGGGGGGTGATTGCAGTGCATGAAGATTCCATGAAGAACTTTTTCACAGGCGCGGTGTGATTTCAGGGACTCTGGATTCTAACAATCTACTTACAGAGAAAGATACAGAGCAAAATTCCCCCCTTGCAGTTTGACCCGTGCTCTGAGCCACTTTGACACAGTTGGGGGGACTGATTTCTTTGTCTACCTCTACAAGACGAGGTGGCATGCCACCAGCCCTCGGAGGAACAGCTCCTGATTGCCGAGACACCCCCGCCCTCCCCCCCCCAGTCCCACCTGTGATTCTGACAGCGTGTGAGACTTGCAGTGAGTTGTGGCATCTTGGGACCTTAGCCCCTCCCGTCCGAGGCCGACCCTGGTCCACACCCCAACCAGCCCACTGTGCGCCAAGTGGAGCTAGTGAAATTCAGGCCACTGTGCTCCCGCCCCTGCAGGGGCCAGGGCTCCTCTGGTGGGTCCCAAGATGCCAGGTGTCTGCAGGACTAGCCTTCTCTGTGTACTGACATTGGTCTCAGGCCAGAGAGGCCAGCCGGAGCCACACCTGCTTTCACTTTTATTTTTGATGTAAATATAGCCCCACCCTCTAAAGATTAAAAATTGTCTTAATTTTTACTTTGCTCGTCTAGCATTTTGTTAACAATTATTTTGGACTATTCCTCCCTCCCCATTATTGGCCAAGGAAGTTGCTTTCCCAGTTCCCATCTAGGTGCAGTTACTGGGCGTACATTTAAAAATATTAATATTTTGATGTACATTCGTACTGCTCTGTGATTTGATCAAGAGAAGCAGCAAGAACTAGCCTCACATCCTTCTGAAGTGCGCTTCCCCTGGCTGGGCGGTGAGGGAAGGGACTGAGGGACAGATGGACTGCGCTGTGCCGTCATGCGGACATTGCCCTTTGCCCTGCAAATCTAGCGGGATTGATACTAAATTCTGCTCCTGTGAGAGAGAGTGTGTTGGAGGTTTAGAAGGGGAGTGGGCATTGGTAACAAGCATCGTGTATCTGTGATGTCCAACATCACAGCTGTTCTGTGTGATGCTGGGGCGTGGGTGCCACCACGGGGCCCTGCCCACTCCTGGCCAGGGATCCGTTTCTCTTCTCATTGCACTGGCCCCCAGCTGTGGGAGAACAGCCTGCACTGCTGTGCGCACCACTGGGATGTTCCTCCGCACCTACCCCACAGCCAGCTCTCTCCTCCTTCCAGCCGTGCTCCTGCTTAAACACTGCCTCCCCCCACATCTTCTCTGATCACCCCCCAAGACAGCAGCCCGTCGATCTGCTTTGCTTTTGTAGCACTTGGCTGTGACCCGTCACTCTCTGACATCTGTCTCTCCATGATGGTCAGCCTGCTGTTTGCTGCTCTGGCCCTGGAGCCTGGCGGAGTCCTGGCAGGTGGCAGGTGTTGGGGAGCTGTAGGTCCCGGGAGGAAGGTCTTGTCTGTGTCCTTACTCACCAGGTGTGCCCTGTGTTCCCCCTCACCGTCCAGGAGGCTGTGAGCTCGACCTGGCCTGCTTTTTCCGGCTGATTAACGAGATGGGCGGCATGCAGCAAGTGACTGACCTCAAAAAATGGAACAAACTAGCAGACATGCTGCGCATCCCCAAAACGGCCCAGGACCGGCTGGCCAAGCTGCAGGAGGCCTACTGCCAGTACCTGCTCTCCTATGACTCCCTGTCCCCCGAGGAGCACCGGCGGCTGGAGAAGGAGGTGCTGATGGAGAAGGAGATCCTGGAGAAGCGCAAGGGGCCGCTGGAGGGCCACACGGAGAACGACCACCACAAGTTCCACCCCCTGCCCCGCTTCGAGCCCAAGAACGGCCTCATCCACGGCGTGACCCCCAGGAACGGCTTCCGCAGCAAGCTCAAGGAGGTGGGCCAGGCCCAGCTCAAGACAGGCCGGCGGCGACTCTTCGCTCAGGAAAAGGAAGTGGTCAAGGAGGAGGAGGAGGACAAAGGCGTCCTCAACGACTTCCACAAGTGCATCTACAAGGTAGGGGCCTCCTGCGCGCTGCCCCTCACGCTGCGCAGCCCTGGCTCTGCGGCGCACCCACGCCCGCCCGCGGGAACGGGACGGATGGGAGGGTGCGCGCACGATGGGCACCCTCGGTGCCCTGATGGAGTCGGGGAGGGGCTGCCACTGCGGGGTGAGGACACCGTCTTGGTCCCTTTCATGCTGCCGTGGCGGAGTACCACAGGTCGGGCAATTTGTAACGAACATCGTGGGATTTATTGACACCTGGTTTTTGAGAATGGGAAGTCCAGTATCAAGGTGTCGGCATTTAGCGAGCGCCTTCTTACTTTGTCATAACAGAGACGTAACATGTCACGTGGTGTGGGGGGCGTCGAGAGAGCTAGGTGGGGGCAGACCCACTCCAGGATAACATCATAGGTCCACGTGTGCCTGCTCTGGGTTTCCTTTTTGTTAAACAACGTGTGTACGCGTGCACGTGTTCCCCTGTGCCAGACTAGGGGGCGTGTTTAGTTTGCCCCGTATCCACGGTTCTGTGCCTGCCACTCTGAGCACCCCCATCTCATCCGGTGCACGAGAGCTGCCCAACCTGCTGGGGTCTCCCTGATGAGACCCTGCATGGGCTCCGAGCGCTCGCTTTCTCTCCTTTTTCCCATTCCGCTCAGCTCCCAGCCTCCGTGTTCCAGCCCTGCATGGCTAGGTCCTTCCTGCTGAGACGTCCCTGATAAAGCTACCAACGCAGGTCTCACCATAAAGGCCCTGTGGAGGGAGGAGGTGGGGAGAGACTGGCAAAGTAAAAACGTAGCAGAGTTTTCCCCAGTTCTGCCAGGTCGTGTTGCAACTCAGGTCATCCTGAGGAGACTCGCTCCTCTAAGAAGCGAGGCTGCGGCGCTGGCTCTCCTTGGCAGCCCTCCCGTCTGTCCTGGCTCTGAAGCAAGGTGTGGGGGTGCCTCCCTCCCCGGGTCTGCCGGTGTGCAGCAGGGCACTGGTCCCAGCTGGCAGAGCCCAGCTGTGACCTCCATGCTGAGGTCTCTGCTGAGTTGCTTGGCACACTGTCTTGCCCCCTGGGGTCCCAGTTGTGGATTTATTGGCAGGGGGCTGTGGAGGGACTGTGCTCCTCTGGTGAGGTCTCAGCCCAGCGAGCCATAGGAGTGTCTGGACGGGTGCATTTCTGCCACTGCTGTTGCTCATAGCCTCGCCCAACCCCTGCTCCCAGCGCTGCAGGCTCTGGCCTGTCCCCTGCAGTTGAGATGATGCAGGCTTCTGATTGCATCACGTGCTTCAGAAACGCAGAGCAAGAGTCCGACTTGTCCCCTGGACTTGTTTTCCTTTGAGTCCAGGCCGGGCAGTCCCACCTCAGGCTGCGCTCACTACACTCTGAATTCTCTCCTAGGCTTTAGCCCTTGCTTTTCTGGAAAGAGCTGCCCTGTTTGCCTAGGAGTGTTTCTGGTCTTAGATCCGGAGAGGGTCTGGCCTTCTCTGCTTGGAGACCACATTCCCGCTGCCCAGCGCTGCCTGGCGGAGCCAGGGCTGGGGCCTTGCAGGGCGGCTCCTGCAGCCGCTCGTCAACAGCCTCCTTGTACTTCCGAAATGTTTTCACCAGCAGGCAGAAGGCGGCCCAGGGACTGTAAGCTCTGGGTACATTCTTGGGCACCTTAATCCCATGTTTCCTGAATGCTTGGTGAGAATCTTTTCTCATTAAAGCCACTCATTAATCCTGTGTCTGAATAGCCAACTCATGAAACAATACGTTGTCGATGTTTGTTTAAAAGGGCTAATTCTGTGAGCACGTGTTAGATCTGAGTAAGAGGGTTTTTGCTTTTGTTTCAAAATAACCTGTCAGGAGTATTCTTATTTTTTTAATTTTTTATGTATTTTTTATTTTTTTGGAGGGGATGGGGGGGGTCTTCCAGTGAGGACCAGAAACCCTGCTAGACAAATTCTAAAAGAGCTGTAACACTGAGAGCATTTTTAGATTTCAGCGCAACACGGATGGGAGCTCGGCGAGGTGGCGTGGCGATGCTCCCCAGCTGCCGCACGCCTGCGGGGAGCGGGCCGCTCTCTGTGGCCACCAGTGTCCTGGCCGTTAACTGTCGTGCGCTGCCGTCGTCTTCACCTCCGTCCTCTGCGCTCTGCGTCAGGGCAAAAGTCCGTCCCTCCGTGTAGCTACTTCTCGTTTTGTAATGGCCAGGATGTCAGGAAAGGCTTGGAACCGCCTGGGAATGTTTTCTCGTAGTCAGAACCCTGTCCAGGCCCTCGCGCTGCGGGAGAGAAGCCAGACGCCAGCGTCGCCGTGCCAGCTGCGTGGCCTGTCGGTCCAGTGGCAGGAGGAGTCCGGGGCCTGTTCTAGCCCTGTCACTTTTCGGGAGGACGCTCGTTGGGGAAGCCTTCCCTGCGCCCTCCCTCGCACTCCGCAGCCCTCTTTGTTTCTCTGAGGGCGTGTTCCCCAGGCGGGGCAGAAGCTCCGCGAGGCCAGAGGTGCTGTCTGTTTTGTGCACTGCTCGATCTCCAGCCTGTAGAGTTCGGCGCGGTGCACAGCGGGTGTCAGCGTTTCTGGACTCAAGGAACAAACACACCCGGTGGAGAGGGAGGGCAGGTGAGCGTCTAGGAGGCGCAGCCCCCGGGAAATGAAGCAGGCCCGTGTGGTAGCTGAGGGCAGGAGCCAACTCCAGATTCCCGGGCTGGTGTCCTCAGCTGTTCTCTCAGAGCGAGCAGAGCACCTTGATGCTATTGTGACCAGGGTGACAGGCACTGCTGGGAGAGGTGCCGACAGGGCAGCGGCGACTTCTTTGGCAGGTGAGTGACCAGGCTGCACCTTCAGATTAAGGTGCTTGTTGGCCGTTTTCACGTGGTGGGGACTCTCAGGTGTAGAAGTTGCCTAGTGTCTGTCTTTTGGGATCTCCAGGCTTGGGGTCCCTGGACATGAGTTCCATCAGGTCGTAGTTGCCATTAGTTTCTTCACTGGCCGGCGAGCTTCGTCCTTCCCTCCACGCAGGGTCTCCCTGAAGCACAGATGCTTTCTAAACAGAGTGCCTTGGAGGTGGCCTCTTGTGCTTCCCGAGGGCGTCTGCTCGTGGCCTCTAGGTCGGCAGCCTGTCTCTGGCAGGTAACGGCCAGTTTGCCTCTCGTGGTGGCAGCGGTTGGTGGAGCCATCCTTCTCCGCGCTGCGAATCTTCGGGAGAGTATTTCTCTGCCTTCTCTGCTTGTTGTTAACTCAGGGCACGATGTGGCCCACAGCCCTGGGGAAGCCTTGGGCAGAGGCTGGGACAGGTGTGTGGCCTAATTGGAGGAGGGCTCAGCTTCGATTCTTAAGCTTTACTCTTGTTTTTGTTTTGTTTTCAGGGAAGGTCTGTTTCTCTAACGACTTTTTATCGAACAGCAAGAAATATCATGAACATGTGTTTCAGCAAGGAGCCTGCACCAGCTGAAATCGAGGTGAGTGAGGGGGGCCTCCTGTGGTGCCGGAGCCGGGGGAGCCCTGTCCGCCTGGTCCCTGGAGCCTGAGTTGCTGGAGGGACCCTGACGGGGCAGCGTTTGTCCTCCGTGTGGAGCGTGCGCCGGGGCAGCTGGAGTTTTGACTTAGGTTCCTCTGAACTTGCTCAGAAGCCAACGACAGTGTGACGAAGGTGGGGAGGTGCCGAGTCCGGGGTGGGTTCTGGCCGCCCGCCTGCCCTCCGTGTGTCTGTTACGCAAGAGAATGTTTGGAATCCCTTGAAACCACAGTTGTGCTTTTTCTTCTCTCCTATTTTTTATTTAATGGGATTGGCAGGTTGCCATTTTTGTGTTTCTGCCAACTCTCTTCTTTGAGTTAGCACGAGGCTGGGAAGACAGTGAGCACTTTGGTGCCCAGACCAATTAGGGGGAGGCTTTGTGCGAGGTGCTGCGGGGCGGAGACCGGATCTGTCTGTTTACCTCCCCCGGCCAGTGCCCGTCTGGGTCCGTGTGAACTTCCAGCTGCTGACGTCGCTGGGCTCAGCAGCCCGTGGTCGTGTAAAGGGACAGAGACTAAACTCGGCTCTCGGGGCGAGGGGCAGCAGATGGCCAGGGAGCAGGAAGGAGGTCTGTGCTGACTTCTGGCCTATGACAGGGTTCTGGTCACGCCTCTGTTTCTTTAATGATATGTGCCACTCTTTAAAGTAAAATCCGGGCTGGGTTTGTCCCCTGTGTACCTGCTGACCACCGGGCGTTCAATCATCCTGTGGTTTTGCAGGTAAGACTTTCAATGCTCAGGACAGCTGTGCCCCCTGCATGGGTGGCACATGGTGTCACAACTCCTGATGGTACCTGTCAGAGCCCAGGACATCCAAACTGGAGCTCAAGCCTGCTTCCCTGGTTTGGGGAGTCCGATGTTTACTTTTCAGCACCGTTTTCCTCTGACTTCCAGGACTGCAGTCTCCGCCGACCTGCCTTAGCTCTGTGCCCGGGTGCAGCTGTCGACCACCACGCTGTGGCCTGGCCCTGCCCCGGCCCTGTGGCTGTGGTTACTGCGCCGGAGCAATCCCCACCTCGCTTGCCATCAGCCACGATGTCAGCGGAGTCTTGCTTCCAGGACACATGTGGCTGCCGCGGCCGCTTCTGGGGCGTGCGTGGCGTCTGTGGTAGAGATGTCAGGTGGAGGAAGCCGAGTTTCTGGGGCTGGCCATGGGTGCAGGAAAGGGAGGCCTTTGTTGTACAGCCCTGTCCTTGTGGGAATCTCCCGAAGGCATAAGAAAGGTTAGCTCATTGTACAGCTTCCTATTCAGGAACTAATTCCCTCTGAAAGTCTGGATTTTACTCCAGCAGTTTTGTAAATATTTAAACACAGAAGATTTGCTAAAATTCAAATTTCAGTCCAGGGCTGCCTAGCTTCTGTGCTCTGTGTCTTTCCAGAATGGCCGGGCCTTTCTCTCGCTGCTCGACAGCACCTTGGGTTGGCCGTACTTAAGGGGTCCCTTCCTCCCCATCCCTCGTCTTTTATTGATCCACCAGAGGCTGCTGCTCTCAGCGTCAGCAAACGGGTGGCAGCGTCAGGGACTAGGATCAGTGTGCTCAGTTAGACTCTTACTTCCATTCAAGGACGGAATCCAGTCATTTAGTGATGTTGAATTCATTCTTGATTTGTGAACATTGGTCACCCATCCTGGTCCGCACTTTGCAGAAGTCACACAGTGTCGTGGTGACCTGCGTCGACACTGTTAGGGTCACTCCTTTGAGGTGAATGGTACGATATGATGCCGAGTGCTTATTGGTTGGGCTTCTTCCTCAAATGAGGTCCCAGCTTAGCGGGGTTTTGGAGATTAGGGAAGACGATGATGTGCTTCTGGAATAACTGAAAACAAAGTGAAAAGGCGCCTCTGAAGGGGAGGATCGGCTCCAAGGGAAGCTGAGCACCTCCGCTGACCTGTGACCCAGACACATTCTCACCCACCCTTCGCCCCTCTTTGCTGCGACGGAACACGCCAGAGTCTCCTAGACAGCTCTTCCAAACTGGCAGTTACGGTTCTTGGCATAACGTGCTCCACGTTCATCCATGTTGTAGCTGTAGCATGTGCCAGAATGTCCATCCTTCAGAGGCCGCACGCACGGTAACCCATGGTGTGGACGGTCCACCTTCTGTTCATCCCTTCGTCTGTGGGCTCACACTTGGGTTTCTTTCACCTTCGGGCTGCGGGAAATAAAGCCGCCGTGAACACAGCTGTGCAGATTCCGAGTTGAGACCCTGTTCTCGGTCATTCTGAGCGCACACACGGAGGTGCTGTGTTAATCAGTGTTCTGCTGGAGGCGCTCTGCGCAGCCCCAGGCAGCACAGCGTCTGTTCTGTCGGGCGTTGGCGTCCCAGTGTCGTTAGGTTGGACTGTGCCCTGTGGCCCAGACACCCCGCCCTGCTGACTGGCCCTTTCCTCCCCTGCAGCAAGAGTACTGGAGGTTAGTGGAAGAGAAGGACTGCCACGTGGCAGTGCACTGCGGCAAGGTGGACACCAACACTCACGGCAGCGGATTCCCGGTGGGAAAATCAGAACCCTTTTCACGGTAAGGTTGGACTCTGTCCATGTCCTGGGGACTGGGATCCTTCCCCTGGCAATCTGTGACGTCCCTTGTCTTTCCCTCCGCAGGCACGGATGGAACCTCACCGTCCTCCCCAATAACACAGGGTCCATCCTGCGTCACCTCGGTGCTGTGCCTGGTAAGCCTGCCTGGGGCAGCTTCGACAGTGACTTCTACCCACCGAGAACCAGAGCTGGGCAGCCCTTCCAAGTGTTGCCTGGGAGGGACGGGGGCTTCGGGTGTAGAGCACGCACACCGAAAACATTGACGTTTAGCAGAACGAGGTGTAAGCTCGTAATTGATGAAGTCAGTAAAAATGTGGAAGAATGAACCACACTGCAGAGTCTAGAGCTGGACGAAAGCTTAGTGGCCAGCTTTGAACCTTGAAATTGGCTCTTTTGTTGCTGAAGTCCCAGCTCCTACTGTAAGCCAAAATTCTAAATTCCTAAGATGGCCAGTAGGCTCGTAAGTGATGGGTGCTTTGCAGACTTCACGGGAAGTCTGGTTGTGGAGGTTGCAGTCCTGGTGAAGGCCGGGCCTCCAGAGGAGTCCTGGAACCTGTCAGAAGAGGCTCATTTCCAGCCTGAGCCAGGGAACCCTCTGCCCCAACCTTCATTGAAGTTTTCGGGTTGGGCACTGCCATTCCGGGGGTTCACTGACAAGTCATCACGGTCAGCTTCCCGCTGCCCACCTCGCTCACTCCGTAAGATGTTCTTTTACGTCTGCTTTGAACCTGTCCACGTTCTTGGTTTCACTTCTGTATAGCAAGCAGGAAAGCGCAGATAACGTCTACCCACTGGGTTTGCTCTGGCTTTGAATCCCATTTCTTTCTTTTCTTTTCTTTTTTTTTTTTTTTGAGACAGAGTCTGGCTCTGTTGCCCTGGCTAGAGTGCTGTGGCATCAGCCCAGCTCACAGCAACCTCAGACTCCTGGGCTCAAGCCATCCTCCTGCCTCAGCTTCCCGAGTAGCTGAGACTACAGGCATGCGCCACCATGCCCGGCTAATTTTTTCTCTCTGTATATATTTTTAGTTGTCCAGATAATTTCTTTCTATTTTTAGTAGAGACGAGGTCTCGCTCTTGCTCAGGCTGGTCTCGAA
>CAUYSK010040569.1:0-11906 GCA_963575035.1 Avahi laniger | reverse complement strand
GGCTCAAGCAATCCTACTGCCTCAGCCTCCCAAGTAGCTGGGACTACAGGCATGCACCACCATGCCCAGCTAATTTTTTTCTATATATTTTTAGCTGTCCAATTAATTTCTTTCTATTTTTGGTAGAGACGGGGTCTCGCTCTTGCTCAGGCTGTTCTCGAACTCCTGAGCTCAAACAATCCATCCGCCTTGACCTCCCAGAGTGCTAGGATTACAGGCGTGAGCCACCGCGCCCAGCCCATATTTCCCATTTTTAAGGTAGCAATTGAGCAGCTCCATGAATCTGGCAGTAAAACTCAAAGCTCCCAACACACAAGCAAAGCACAAAGAGAGAGATCTTTGTAATACAGCTGACAAAGAACTCATATCCAGAATAAAGAACTCCTACACATCTGTAAGAAAGATACAACTCAGTTTAAGGAAATAAAGGGAACAATCTCCTCAGTCATCAGGGTAATGCAAACCCAAACCACACTGCAATACCACTACATACTAACCAAGATGACTAAAATAAAAAAGATAGACAACAGCAAGAGTTGGTGTGGATGTTGAGTAACTAAACCCTCAAATACTGCTACTAGGAATTCATAAATTCGTACAACCACTTTGGAAAACTGGTGGCAGTACCTACTAAACAGGTGAATACCTCCATGAACCAGCAATTCCAATCCTAGACACATAAATGAGTTCATCAAAATGTTCATCAAAAGACATAGACAAGACTGTTCACAACAGCCCTTTTCTTAATTATCAAAACCTGAAAACAATCCAAATGTCCATCCAACAGAATGGATATGGTATATTCATATACTGAGAATGATGTCCTGCTACACATACCAACATGGATGGATTTCACGTATGTTGATTAAAAGAAGCTAGACATAAAAGAACACAGACTTATCTGATTCCATTTACATAAAATACAAAACCGGAAAAATTAAACCATAGTGCTAGAAATCAGGATTGTGATTATCCTTGAATGGAGGGAGGGAATATTTAGAGGAGGACACATGTTCTACTACGTGACCTAGGTGCTAGTTAGAGGGGAATGTTCATTTTGTGAAAATTAACTGAAGTCCACACTTCTTATGTGATCACTTTTCTATAATGATGATATATTTCAACATTAAGAAAAAAATCCCGGGAGAGCTAATCTCTTCCAAGCAATGGCCAGGCTAGCAGTCTGGATTTCTTACGGTATGTCCAAGATTCAAGCAAGGCAATGAAATCAGAGTTTGCTTCCTTCCCTGAGCATTCTGAAGCTTAAGTCTAGTATAGTGTGCTAAACTGGAAAGAAAATATAAAAATCAGTTCAAGAAATGCATCTCTCTAACTTGTTTGCTTGGGGGAAAAAAACAACCAGCAGCAAATTTGGCAAACTTTCTACTCTTTGATGAAACAACTTTTGTCCAAGCTGAGCAGATCAATAGGGTAGAACCCCTGGTACTTTGTCCTCTCTCCCTCCTTCGGTATGGGCTGCTCCTTAATGGGAAACATCTGGAAAGAGTTCTGAGATGGGGGGTTTTTTTGTTTGTTTGTTTTTGTTTTTTTGCTTTGCCCAAGTGGCTTTCCAGTCTTGAATCTGCAACACACGATTCACTTGAACTCTGGAAAACGTGAAAGGGCCACATGTCCAGATATGCCTGAGCAGTTAATGTAGAGCTAAACCCTATCTCACAATACTCCACCCATTCTCCAGCCAGGCTTACTTCACCTGAAAACAGACCCAGCTGGGCCCCCCAAAGATCATACATGTAAACATAATCGATTCTCTGCATTCCCAGAGAAAGGAGGGATTAAGGCTCCTACCATTCCAGCTGAAGCTTTGCAGAGTGTCTCTTAGGAGTTTGCATTCCCGATTATACTTCCACGCCTCCTGCATTACTTCATTCAGCTTCTCATCTTCATTCTCTCCTATTGGTAAGGGTGAAGAGGAAGTTGCATTTTTCCTGCAGCATCATGGGGTTTTAGTGTCAGAGATGGAAGGACATGATGTCCAGTGGGTTGAGAAGTGATGGTTAAATGCACAAAACATCACCAGACACAATGGCTTTACTGCTAGTCCCTACATTACATATAGACTACTTCTGGTCTTTGGTCTCTTCTTTGACATCTTCACATAAATCCTCTGATGACATCAGATTCTTAGCATTAGGGGATAGGAAATAGGTAATGGCCCTATCGTTGAGCAAAAAAATACCTGGCCAACCTAAGCCCAAAAGAGGGAGAATTAGGCTACCCTCTTTCTCCTAAGCTCATTTCTTACTTTAGAAGGTACATTACATGAGTTCTCTTAAAACCCAAGGAATCTAGGAACTCAGGGCAACCCAACAGTTTTCTGGCCTAGTATGTGAAACATCTTACTCATTTGCTGAGACTAGGCCATCACATCCTCTTGAGTGGAGAGAGAACATACTGAAATAATGCTCTTACCCCAGAGGACCCATGTGTAAGTCACTCTGCCCAGGCTACAGGTAGCAGCAGGGGCTACTTCTGAACTAGGGAGTATTCTCTTTATATTCACAAGCTAATGGCAGTTGTGGCCTCTAAAGGCTCTGGAAATACATTTAACAGCCTGCCACCTGATCCTGATCCTGTCCAAAATTTCCATTTTCCATCCCCCTATCCTGTGCCCTCATCAAACTAGGAAAACACAAAATTATGCTATACCTGATACTAGCAATTAAGTCTAAAGTAAAAATTTCACAGAAAACCAAAGGAGGGATTTACCACACTTCTGAGCTACCATTATCTAATGTTTTTAATGGGCACAGACTAATTTATATAATGTGCTTATTTTCTCTTAACACAAAGATGAAACAGACAACCCCAAATTAAACCACTCCTTTTGTCATGTGCATATCTGCATGTGCAGATACACACACACACACACACACACACACACAGAGCATTAGTAAATGGCGTGACCTTTACCAGCCTGGGGGAGAATACACTGAGCAATCACATCTCGGAGCTTTTCCAAAGCAACATTTGAATCCTCAGCTCCATTCTCATGGTCGTGGATATAAACACCATCCTTTGGCTTGGTGCTTTAAAAGTTTGGGAGAGAGGTAATAACAAGGTGAGACCCTCGAACCCAACTCTGGACAGACATTCTTTCTAAGTATAAAGCAACAGATTTTTCAGAAAAATAACTACAGAGTGCGTCCAACTCCCCATACTATTGAAATTCCTGATACTATTTAAAGAGTTTATCTTCTCCACCCTCTTAGGAGGCAGAAAAAGGGCAGACCCTTGGCTGAGCTTTCAGAACCCAGTACTCAGCCATTCCAGCCATGAAGAAGAATAGAAGAAATAAGCTCAGTTACCCAAGTAACTTTCTCTTCCGCAGAATGGGGTTGTTCACGGAGTGCAGGGGTTTGAGGCTGACTTTCAGATCTTGGATTCTCATGTTGGCCAGTTGCTCTGCATGAGCCTGCTGGATTCCTGCAACCACCGCCTGAATGCAAACCCTGCTGTCAGTTTTTGACATTCATTGCTGAGCACCTAAAAAGCCATCTAAGAAAGTGGGAAGGAGAAGCTCAAAGTACTAAAGAAAACAATTTCATTCTTATGCTGAAGGTATATAAATTTTGATGAGACAGAGGGCTCTCCCACACGGATCAGCAGGGCCCAGGGAACACCAAGCCAACCAAAGGCCACACAACAGCTGGCCTTTCTTCCTGGAGCAGGAATAGAAACGCGAGTAAGAAATACTAACAAGGCTCACAGCCACTGACAAGGGCAAGTGTGAGGAGAGGCAAATATGTGCATCCGGGGAAGGGCTGGCAGGCTGCCACCCAAGAAGCCCTGCAGACTGGCATTTACTCACTGCCTCCAAAGTACAGACAGCCCTCAGCCCTGATGGCTCAGAATCCTGACCATTTCACATGGTGAGCACGGCCAAGCCTGAGGGACAGACCCTCATGAATTGAGGTCACAACCTGATTCATAAGCCAGTCACAATTTACGTGAAAGATAGCTGTTATGGAGTCTGGAACTCTTGAAGTCTGTGTCTTTATGAACAGTGTGTGCTCTAACTATGGGCAGACCAAATCAACAGAAAGCTTCATAGGAATAGTGCGATCTCATTTTTGTATTTAAAAAAAGAACAAACTTTGTGTGTGGATCTGTGTATATGTGTGTCTGTGTGTGTGAGTGAGGTCTCCCCAGAAGAAGATCAGAAAGAAAATGAAGCCATAGATTACCTCAACTCTGAGGGGTGAGGCTGGCAGGGGAATGAAAGGGAACTTTTGCTTTTTATTTTAATACCTCTATGTTTTCTGGCTTTTCATAACAAAATTTGACATCTTTCAAAAGTAGTTCCTTGGTGAGCATGCAGTTAGATCAGTAAGAGTTCAAACTCATTTAAGGACACTGTATACTCATAGCTAGCCCTGGCTACACCCTCTTGTACCTTTGCATCTATCTCCTCATCAGTAATGACCCAACCAAAAAGACAGAAACAGTGCAAGGTCATGAGCTCAGGCTCCTAGGTAGGGCCTGGATGGACACTATTCAGCATCTGTCTATGAGGCCATTTTTCTGTGCTTCCAAAGTTGACTACTCCACATCCTGATCATGATTTCTTTAGAAATGGAACACACTATTCAGTGCAATTTTGTCTTACAGGCCTGTGAGCCACTTCTTCTCATGAAGAAGATTCTCTGTGTCGAGATTTGGCTTCATTATGGACTGATATTTAAGTAATTCCAGAAGGCAATCTTATCTCCGTATTTCAGAGATCTTGAGGAATGCCATATTATAACCCCTGTGTGCTGACAACAAGGATCTAAATAATCCCTTTGGATTGTGGACTGACCAAACCATTCCTGGGGCATATTTAAACCAGGAAAACAACAACCCGCAAATCAAAGAAATAACAAGAGAACTCCTTTTCTCCAGCTTTCCTTTCTCTCCCATGCTCCAGCTAAACTTGGCATTCTTTTTTCCCATTTCCTTATTCTTTCTCATACTTCAACCCCATCTCTTCAAAGCTGGGAACACTCAAGTCTGTGTGACTGCCTGGACCTTTCAGCCACACTTTAGTCCCATGCTCCACACTGCGTTCATTTGAATGTCCCTCTGCCACCTCAAATAATATCTAGAACCTAAGAGACCTCATCCAAACCAGCCTCCTTCCTGATTTGTCAATATCACCAGATAAGTCACCCACTGTCCCCTTAAATCTAACCAGTCATCAAAAACTGTAGATGTTTGTCTTAAAAAATACTGAGCCTATTCATTAATCTCTATTTCTCTGCTTCCAGAGCCACCCTCAAGCTTCTAGATTACTGCAGAAATCTTACGATGCCAAGTCTGCAAGTCTGGTTGACCATCCCTAAATACCTTCCGAAGTAGCAAATCTCTTCTCAAAAGTCTACCAGGGCATCTCAGTTACATCCTACTAAGACTTAAACCCCTCTGCTTGCAAAGCCTGCCCTGTCACACTCATTTCACCAACTTGCCATTAGTGAAACCACATTGTTTTTTCTTTTAAGTCCTTTGCTTACATTGTTGACAGCACTTGAGCACTTATACTGTCTACTCAAATTCTTCAAGGATAGCTCATGCCTGAACATGTGAAAGAGCTCAGATGCTGCCACACAGTAGATAGTTAATAAATTTAAAAGGTTTTGCCTTCTCTTTAGGCAGATATTTTACCCCTTTAAAGATGTGCTTTTTCTGAATTCCCATGGCATTCACAGAAAATTTTAACATGCACAAAGCTCTGACGTCTGAAATGTTCCCTCTTGGTTTTGTGTTTATTGGCTTTGCCTTCGCAAACGGTCTTGTTTAAACTTGGGGGAAGAGAGGATATCTAATACCATTCTGCACCCTCAACCCACAGCACAAATACGGAGGATATTCCTTTGAGTGTCCCCTTAGTGTATATTTACCAGGCCTTGATCTGGTCTTTTATGGAAAGAAATTTTTTATTTTGGATCCTGATTCTCAGGAAACCAGAGATGATTCTCTGGGAAGGACTGCATGCTCTGCATTGTTTTGACTTTAACACTTCACTGAGTCAGACCCCAGCATTCCTTCTCAACACAGCCTTTTCAGCCAACAAAATAAGCATAATTCAGAACCTTATCCATCATTAGTTGAGCAGAGGGCAGCACATTATCCAGGGCCTCAGTCGAGTTGAGCCACGGGTGGTCCAACACTCCCTCAATGGTGAGTCTTTCCTCTGGTTTGACTTTCAGGAGCCTGTGAAGAAAATGCCAACAGGGCTGTCATGCACAGTTGCTCCCAAAAAGCCATAGGAAGTTTTTGGATTTGGCTCTGAAGAGCTCTGGCTTCTTTTGACTGTTCACCAACTTCTGCAAGCCTGGGCTTTCCACCTGCAGGGCATGGGTGGAATTATAGTCCCTAACCACTTGTGGGAGTACTGTGGCCTGAGGCAGTCCTTTCCATACCGGACAAAGTAAGATAAAAATGATAGGAAAAGGTTTAATCCAGTTATGCTTCAGACTGAGTTCTAGGGCTCAATAAGGTAATCCTACATACGGCACATAGTTCCTGAGACCATGATTCTCCATATTGAGGTTTCTAGGACAATGGACTCTAACTTCCAGAAGGAACTCAAAAGTGCTCTTTTGACTGATAGTGACTGCAAAGGTTGTGAAAAAGCAGGTTACGACCCATGATAAAACTCTCGGATGTCACCATATGGTAGGACATGAACTCATTATTCCAGAGATATTTAAAAGCTAAAAACCTAGAGTCTCTGAGAAGGGGATAACATTTCCTTCTAAGCCTAATTTATTGCTTCTGCATTATCTGCTTTTGGATCATACTTCTTCACATCTCATCCATTCCTGCCGATGCAGTTCCTAACTCATGTCAGCATGTCCCCCCTACCTTGTCCCTTCCAACTCCATCTCCTCTCATTACAAATGTCAGGGTCAGGACAACATGCCTAATTGCTGCTTCAGGTTGTCTGCAACCTTCTTCTGGATCATTCTGCACAAACAGCTTCAGATTTCTACAGAAAGGATTACTTAGAAAAGAATCCCAAAGCTGAAAGATGATAATCAATGTTGCTCCAGGGAAAGAAACATGTTCTACAGAAAACTGACAAAGAACCAAATCTTAGGGTAGTAAAGTTTGGGTTAAATAGCTGGGAATAGAGCATGGAATAGCATGTGAAGACAGGTGGTGATTTAAACATTGTCCCTACTCTCCTAAAAACTTTTACTTGTACATTTTAGAAAACAGTCCCTCTTTATAGCACACAGACCCCCTAACCAATAGGACAAGCTCACTTTTAAAAGAGAGTAACCTCCATGGAAAAATGGCTGCACTGTTGGGGATAGTTCCCAAGTTCTGCCCCTTTAACACTTACCTTCATCCCAATACAGATAAAGAAACTGAGACCAACAAAGGAGAAACTGCTCAGTGAAAACCAAGCAGTAGGAACACAGGAATGGTGCCTAAGACCACAGGCAGAAAAAGCAAATATACCTCAAATTCAGGTCTGACTTGTTATCTAGTCCTCCAGCTACCAAAGGACTCTGAATGTCAACTCACCCTCTCCTACTCACTAGCCCTAATTCTTACTAAATCTTCCCACCTTAATCTATGTCAGAGCAACTGACTGGCAGTGGGAAGGCCAGAGACTGGGGTCCAGGCGTGACCGAACCACATACTCACAGAATCCAAGGAATGAGAAGCTAAACATGTCATCATCATCATCTCAGCACCCCAGTTCAGTTCCCAGCACCATGTCTGCACCAAATGACATGCTGGCTTAAGGAGGACCCACCAAAAGTTTACAATTTAGGGTTACGATCTAATGCCCACAGAGATTGGCTATGGAGGGATCTAGGTTCACAACCTCGGGGACAAAGTCTAGGGATACAACAGGAGGGGGAAAAGCTCATTTTCACTGAGGTGTGGACCCTGAGAACTCTCACCTCAGGCTCCAGGGACAAGATTTCTGTGATACGAAAATAGGAAGAAGCCTACCTGGGAAACCAATGACTTTTCTCTACCCAGCATTCCCTTGAGCTCTACCACCTTGGCCTCCCCACCCAGCAGCCCTCAGACTCACTTCCTCACAACATCTTTGGCCATCTCCGAAATCTGACTCCACTCTTCCTCTGGGAACTCGAAACTGCCTGTCATGATCTTTCTTCGCATATCCTTTGGGATAGTCCGGCTGTGGTGTTTGGAGTAAAAAGGAGGGTATCCGCACAGCATCACATAAATAATCACTCCTAGGGACCACAAGTCACAGCTCTGAAAGCAAAAAAGAAAGTGGTCGGTCACAGCAGATGCAGAACCCCAAAATAAAGCCCCCATAACAGGACCAGGGATAGTCCCTGGCATATACAGTCTAATATCTCTAAGAGTCACTTAATAGCGACTGGGAACGTTTCAGGAAGTCTTAGGAGAATTAACCTTTCTCTCATTTTTTATATGCCACCAACACTATATATATGCACACCATCATATAAGGCCTGTTTGGGATAAAATAAATAGTCATTTTATTCTTACTGCTTAGGCCTAAGCATCTCTCTGATCCTTGGGTACAGGTGTAGATTACTTTGCCTCTAGCCAGAGAAGTAATAAACTAGTTGATTATGAAACATGTGCAGAAACAAAGCAGCTAAGACACATGCAGGCTGATCTTATAATATTAATATAAACCATTTCGTAAAGACCCAAAGCAGTTTGACGCAGAACAGGGAGAAGCCCTAGAGAAAAGAACAGGAGGTCTAAAAGCCTTCCTTTAGCCAAGAAAGAAGAAAGACTCACTAAGCCCATCTGCTAGAACATACACCACTCTGGGGGAAGATATTATAAAAGAAAGAAAACTGCCACCAACTAGCATGTCTGCAGGTATTAAGGTAATTCCATGGCCTGTAATCACTGCATGATTACTAATTAAAAAATGACTTGTATCTTAGTTAAATGCAGCTCTACCTGCCTTGGAAACTGGACCCACAGAGACTTCAATTCAAGCCTCTCTTGAATTGTGGGACAAAAGAGGTGTCTGCCTGAGAAGGGCAGCCCCGTAAGCCTGCCACTGGGGCCTCACACTCCCCCTTAGACCACAGCTGTGTGCTGCTCAGAGAGAATCCTGGAAAATGGGGTCACTCCGGCACTTGCCCATGTTTTAGCATCATACTAGTGGCCACTGTGGATGACATGACCCATGCTCTAGAACATAATCACAGCATAAAATTAACGAGGTGAAAAGGGCCCTTAAATCCCTCACTTTTCAGATTGTGTCATCTCTCAAGTCCTCTGTCAGGAATGAAACTAAGTGACCTCACCACTGTAATGCTGCTGAAGAGTGGCGAAGCCAGAGCCCACTGCCCCATTTTACCACCCTCAGCTCCTTCTCTATCATCTACATCCAGCCTCAAGTTCCCAAGTAGCTGCACTTTTTGTCTGAACTACTTGGTGACTCTAGAACCTGTTTCAAGAGGCTCTAAACCTTGATATGTGGGCTACAGGTTAAGAACCATGATAGTACCAAGTAACATTCAGGAGCCCTTGTTATATGTACTGGATACTTTTCTAAGCTGGGTATTTTATGGAGTAAGAAAGAATGGTACCTAAAAAGTAAGCCAACCATGCCTTTTCAGTGTGGTCAGCGGACTGTACAGCTAGCCAAATAAATAACCTAATAGGTGATCATGGCTGCTACCAGTCCTTGGGACAAGAATGTTAAGGGGTAAGAATGGAATCAGCCACATTCCCAGAGGGCCACAAACACCTCACAGGAGGAGAGGGGCTACCTCCACCAAGTGAAGATAAATATCTCTTCCCCTACCTTGTTGTAAGTGTAGGGCGTTGGTGAGGTAGGTATGATGCCAGACTTCTCCTTCTGGTGTCTTCTCTGCGCCTCTAGTACCTGTTGAGAGTCGCACCAAAGGGGACAATTTATTGAAAATCATACCACCAACAACCTGCAACTTGAAATAGACTACTAGAAGGCTGAAGAAGGTAGATAACCTGCAATTAACAATTGGGGAAAAAGAAAAACTCCACATAAACACTACTTCCAGAAACCTTTTTTTCTTTTTAAAACCAGTAATTTGTCAATCAGCCACAGAAATGCCCAGTTCAAGGACATGAAGATCAAGTACCTGCAGGAGATTTAGCTCTTCTTCCTGCCAACTGAAGAGTGTGGGGATCATTGACTTTTTCCTGGGGAAATCCCTTATGGCTCTGCAAAAGCAGACTCAAACTGGCCAGCAGATCAGGTTCAAGGCATCTGTCACCAACAGACACTGTAACAGTCATGTCAGTCTAGGTGTTAAGCACTTTCTAAGGAGGTAGCCACCATCTCTGGGGCCATCATCCTGGCAGAGCTCTCTACTGTCACTATGAGGAGGGGCTCTTGCAGGGGGGTGGGGGAGACAACACCGGAAAACACCGCACTATTCCTTGAAAGGTGACCGGATGCTGAGACTCTGTGCCAGGGCACTTCATCCCCACACCTAGACCCACTCATATTGCCTCGGTATAGAAGATGTTGACAGCTGCTACAGGGGCTGCACTGCCATCTTGGGCAACTTTGGCAAGATGACCTTTGATGTCATCTCCAAGACTTATAGCTATCTCACCTAATAGAAATTCACCGACTGTCTTATAAAAACCTACACCAGAGTCTCTGAGGACCCAGGCTCCAGCTGTGGCCATCATATAGGAACAGTAAAGTAAATTAATTAAACCTGAAAAATAAAATATACCATTTACCACGGCATAAAACATATTAAACATTAAGAATAAATCAAACAAAAGATGTGAGAGACCTATACACTGAAAACTACACAAATATTGCTGAGTAAAATTATGAGACAAAAATAAATGGAATGATATAGCTTGCTCATGGGTCAGAGGGCTCAATATTGTTAAAATGTCAGCACCCCCAAATTGAATGACAGCTCTAAAACAACCCCACTCCAAATCCCAGTAGGCTTTTCTGTAGAAATTAACAGCTGATTCTAAAGTTCATATAGAAATGCAAAGAAATCAGAATAGCCAAAACAACTCTGAAAAAGAACAAAGTTGGTGGGCTAACGCTACCTGATTTCAACAATTATTATAAAGCTACAGTAATCAAGACATTGTAGTAATAGGGTAAAGACAAACAGATTAGCTGAACAGAATAGAGTCCAGAAATAAACCCACACATATGTTCAACTGATTTTTGACAAAGGCTAAAAAGTAATGCAGCAGAGAAGAGATAGCCTTTCAACAAATGGTGCTGGAACAACTAGATATCCAAATGCTAAAAAATAAACTTGGAACCATGCCTTACGCATTGTGTAAAAATTAACACAAAATGGATTATAGACCCAAATATAAAACCTAAAACTATATAAAACTTCTAGAAGAAAACACAGGAGAAAAATCTTTGTGATCTTGAGTCAGACGAAGATTTTTAACATACGAAACCAAAAGCACAGGCCATAAAAAATATTTTGATAAATTGGCCTTCATCAAAATTAAAGTCTGCTCTTCAAAAGACACTGTTAAAAGAATAAAAAGATAAGTCACAGACTGGAAGAAATCTTTGCAAAGCACATATCTGATAAAGAACTCATATCCGAAACATATAAAGAACTCTCAAATTCAACAATAAGAAAACAACCCAATTTTTAAATAGAGAAAAGATTTGAGCAGATGCTTCCCCAAAGAAAATATACAGAAGGCACCAGCCTGAGCAAAAGCAAGACTTCGTCTCTACTAAAAATAGAAAGAAATTAACTGGACAACTAAAAATATATATATAAAAAAATTAGCCAGGCATGGTGGCACATGCCTGCAGTCCTAGCTACTCAGGAGGCTGAGGCAGGAGGATCGCTTGAGCCCAGGAGTTTGAGGTTGCTGTGAGCTAGGCTGACGCCACAGCACTCTAGCCCAGGCAACAGAGTGAGACT
>CAUYSK010040567.1:0-12727 GCA_963575035.1 Avahi laniger | reverse complement strand
GGAAGAGGGAATACTCTATGAATCTGCCAATCAGAACTTGGCACGCCAGCTGCAAAAGAATTCAGAGGACTCTCTAGCCCACAGGCCAAGCAGCATGGGTACCATAAAGTCTGGAAAGTGACCTAGAACCCACATGCGTAGGTAGTTAAGGCTCAGGTCATGTGACTCCCAACTGTCCAATCAAAGTGGTCCCATGATGCTCTCTGAACCATGAGGGAGGACCCCAACCAGGCACTATAAAAACAAGACATAGACCATAGCCAACCCCTCTTTAGTGCCCTTCCTTTGGCTCTCCCTTTGCTGCGACAATGGGTCCAGTTGTCATCTGTGGCATTTGTACCATGCTCTGTAAATCTATATCTTGCTCTTGCCCTATAATTCTATCTTTCTCTCCTCAATAAACCTCATTTTCGTGCTTGCCTAAATTTGCTGTGTCTGATCATTCTGTGGCCGTGAGTGCACCAAGAACTGACATTTTCAGACTAAAATCTGACAAATTGTCCACCGCATTATTAGTTATCTATTCATGCTTAACAAGTTACCTCAAAACTTAGAAGTTGAAAACATCCAACATTTATTATCTCACTCTTTCTCTGGGGCAGAAATCTGGGTGCAGCTCAGCACAGAGTGCTCACAGTTTGGCAGCTGGCTTCTCCCAGGGTGATGGGCAGTGTGTGAGGGAGAGGTCAAGAGGGAAGCCACAGTCTAATCTCAGAAATCACATCTCGGTTGGGAGTAGTGGCTCACGCCTGTAATCCTAGCACTCTGGGAGGCTGAGGGAAGGATTGCTTGAGGTCTGGAGTTCGAGACCAGCCTGAGCAAGAGTGAGACCCCCTCTCTTCAAAAAAGAAAAAAATTAGCAGGGCATGGTTGTGCATGCCTATAGTAGCAGCTACTCAGAAGGCTGAGGTAGGAGGAGCTTGAGCCCAGGAGCTGGAGGTTGCAGTGAGCTATGATGACACCACTACACTCTAGCCCAGGTGACAGAGTGAGACTCTGTTTCAAAAAAAAAAAAAAAATTCACCTGAGATTACTGTAGCCACAGGCCACAGTTTTGGAATCTATTCAGCACACATGGACACAAAGAAACACCTGTCAATTTAACCCCTATCAAAGAGAGAAATGTAGAGGACATAGCACTAGAAAACAATGCACCCTGAAGCAACAAGTTGCAATGTATTGCTATTAAACTTTTGATTAACAAATATAAACTGAATTAAACAAAAAGAAGCCATAATACAATTGTTATTACTATCCACCACAATAATTTCCCTATACTAGATCTATTTTTCCCCAACAGAGTTTGTAACTGACATTTTAGACAACAGGATAATGGAAAGGCAGGAGATGTGTGTTGAAATAAGTGGAGCCTAAGAGCATATTATTAGGAAAGTGAAAGTATTAAATATTAAGCCAAAAGCAAATTCTCCATTACTAGAATCTATTCTGGGACAGCAAGAAAACTATCATACTAATCAAAATAATAGAACTAAAGAAAAATCATACATCAGGACTTTCACAGAAGCCCATGGTATGTCTTTGTTGCTAGAGCAATTTAATGTACAATAAATAATAAAGTGTGGCAAATGTAATTTCTATAGTGACAGACATATGATGTTAAAAAACTCAAAAGAACTAAGTGTTACATAAATAGTGATATCCCTGAAGCATAGATATCACTTATATTTGGGTGAGTTTTTTTATGATAGTTACGCACATACAATTTTTGAAAAATAATTATTTTATTTCTTTCCCTTATCTAGTTCCATTTTTCTTTAGCTTAATTTCCTTTTTTTCTCTTTTTTTTCTATTTCTTCTATTTATCATTTTTAAAGTTATCATTGGTTAAACTTTGCTTCTGGCCTTAAAAATATCACCAGGTTTTGCATTAATATATCTTGAATCACAAGTATATAAAACAAATATTTTAATTACTGTCTGGCACCCCAGCTTTTTTTCCTCTAGAGAAGGTATTGAGAAGATACTAAATTCTGCATTGGTGGTCGGGTGCAGTGGCTCATGCCTGTCCTCCTGGCACTCTGGGAAGCCGGGGCAGGAGGATTGCTTGAGCACAGGAGTTCTACATCAGCCTGAGCAACAGTGAGACCCCATCTCTACTAGAAAGAAAAAGAAAAAGAAAAGGAAAAAGAAAAAAAATTAAATACATAAATTTCTGCATCTGATATACCTTGCTTGGACCACAGGTTGATTGAGCAGTCTCTTCTGTTTAATATGTTGTTGAAATCACCTGGGTCCAGGATTTTGTGTTTTAATATTAAAACATTGATCAGATGTGACAGTTATGATACCACTACAAATAATGACTTGAATATTTTAACAGTTTTATTAAGGTATATTGGACATGCAGTAACCTCAACATAAAAACTTGAATTTTAATGTCACTTTTTTCTTTTCATTGTAGGATTGCACTTTGAACATTTTGATGGAAAAACTTCTCTCAAGGTAGAATATAAACAGTTCTGTAATAGATATTTTGATGATGACCTTGGTGGATATGCCAGACACTGTTAGTTGCCAATGCAACCTTGTGAAGAACCTGGATTTTGTTCAGATCATTAGGTGGCAGTGTATACAGTGAAGGTGGGACTGTCTCCTGAGTCCCAAAATTTAAATTATGATTTTCCCAATACTATTCAATTTTGCTCATCTGGTTGATGAGATAAGATGAGAGGCAAAGTCTGTAGGGAACTTCTGAGAAAAAGTTTTCTTCCCTGTTGGCCGTCTTGGAACTACAAGGGACCAAGCCAACCCACTGAGGATGCAGAGTGGAAAAGTGAAGGACTCTAGGTCTTTAATGATCTTGTTGAACTGCTGAATTATCCAACCATGCATCAGGCTGACCTTTGAACTTCTTGTTACATGATATTAAATAGCCTTGGCAAAGCCACTGTGCTATATAATTTCAGGGAGAACCATTAATGTTGTGTATCACAGTGGTCCTGGATCTTATTGTCTAAGCTCCTTTTAGATAGATGTTCTATTGCTTGCAGCCAGAAGCATACTACTTCATAAAACGGGGCAGATAGGGCTCCAATATTAAGAAACTATCTCTGCGCACCAGTTTATACCTTACAAAAGGTTATCTTAGAAAAGTTTAAATTACAAGTAACAGAAACCACAACTCAGACCTGAAATAAAAGGGAATTTATTGGCTTGTGTAAATGAGAAATCCAGAGGTAGTGCTGGTTGATCTAAAAGTTCTTGATGTCATCAGTAATCTGGCTTTTTTCCTCTGTGATTTTCTTTTCTCTCTGTTTTTTTTCGATTCAAAGTCTCACTTTGTTGCCCGGGCTAGAGTGCTGTGGGATCAGCCTACCTCACAGCAACCTCAAACTCCTGGGCTCAAGAGATCCTCCTGCCTCAACCTCCCAAATAGCTGAGACTACAGGTGCTCACCACCACGCCTAGCTAGTTTTTGTTTCTGTTTTAGTTGCCTGGCTAATTTTTTCTATTTTGCTATTTTTAGTAGAGACAGGGTCTCGCTCTTGCTCAGGCTGGTCTTGAACTCCTGACCTCAAGAGATCCTCCCACTTTGGCCTCCCAGAGTGCTAGGATTATAGGTGTGAGCCACCATGCCCAGCCATCCTCTGTGATTTTCTTAACTCTGTCTTCCCTTTGTGTTAGGTTCTTTTGGGGGTTAGTTTTCTTCATGGTAGCAAAAACATTTGCAGTAGTTTCAGGCCTCACATTTCCATATCTCACCCCTCAAACTCTGAGTGAGCCATTTGTTGGCCAGGGAGTTTAAGGGCTCTGACAGGCTTAGTCTAAGTCATATGCACAATCCCAGAAGCAGGGAATAGAATCAGATTTCTAGAAGCTCATGGGTTCCTAAACGGACAGGAGAAGTGAAATGCTGGGACTCAACCATAGAGTGTCCATTCCATGGGCTGAGAATTATAATGAAAAAGGACTTCTAAAAAATGTTTAAAATTTAGTTATATTCTACTTACTCTCAAAAGAATGTGAGATGGAGACAGCCAATAGATGCTAGGCCCATGGATTACCAATAAAACACAAGATCTGGTTAGCTATTTGGGAACTAAGGATAGAGCTAATTATCTGAGAGGCTCTGCTAAGTCCTGGTTTGAACATTTGTGAGACAGGACTCCTGCTTATTTCTAGAACTAGACGTCAAGGCAATCAATAGCAATTGAAAGCAGCTGCTTCTGGAGAAATGTCAAACTCTTTGCTCTTTAAAAATGTTAATGGGAAATTTCAAAATCTGTGAACTTTTTTCAACACCTTTGCTCTCTAACTCCAAAATTACTAGTATAAAAAAAGAATGCAATGCAATTTAGTCAAATCCACAGACACTTCCTGGCACAGCTGCCATTTGCACCAGAAAATAAAGCAAAATTGGCAGGATACACAACTAGCTATTTGCAGAAGCACTTGAAATCCACAGCCTATGTATGCACAGATTCCTGGCACACGGTGCTCAGTGGTAAACTATGGTCATCCAGGAGCGTGGCTTAGGTACTCATTACCCTATAAACCTTAAATTTATTTCACACCTGCCTTTGAAACCTGGAAATAATGCCAAGTTGTTTTACCAGATGGATTTGGCAAAGATTCCAATGCACTATACATTATAATCAGAGTAAATCCACTTCTCAAATTTATTGGACATCTGGAATCAGTTAAAAAAAATGTGATGTCTGCCTCAGAAAGGAATCTGATACCCTCAGAGGTCCTTATCATTTTGACCAGAGGCGTACACACCAGGAGTGGGGAAGCTGTGGTCCCAGGGCACGCTTGCTCCCATCCTTCCCTCAAAAACATTCCTAGTCAGGTGAGGCCACCCCTGCCCAAAGCTGTAGACTTTGCCACTTTCTGGAGGAAAACCATTCTACAAGCTAATTGCTTTTATTATGGAAATGTATTCTCGAATTGAACTCTAAGGGTGATTTCGAAAATTTAGTGCAATGCAATGTGTATATAAATAAGCTGCTTAGGAAGGGCAGAAAGCAGGCAGCCAATGATAATTCCCTACTAATGCTTTGAGACTGTCTATGGTTTGAGCAATTAACCTTTTATTTTTTTCTTGAATTTAAAAAAAAGGCAATTTGGGCACTTTAAATAACCATAGCAGTGCTATGTTCACACTGTAAATAGAAAGTGCAAGTAATGGAAAACATTGAGATTTCCTCGACCATAAACCCCAGCTTTCCTCTTTCATGTACTAAAAAGGCTGTATAGGGTGATTGTTAAAAGCTTGGATCTAGGCCAGACTGCCTTAATTCTGGCTCTGCCATTTGTTAATTGAGTAACCTTGAATAAATTACAAACTTTCTGTGCCGTGGCTTCTGTATCTGTAAAATGGGGATGATAACCGTGCCTCTGTCAGAGGGCTAATAAAGGATTAAATAAATTAACAAATGTAGAGCAGTAAGCACAAATTAGGCATTAGCTATAACTACATATGAAGTTTCAGACACATTTACTAAAGGAAGTTTTATTGGAATCTCAAGATAACTAAATAAATATGTACTTCCAAACTATGTTTTTTCAGACATAGTATCTGCTTTGCAAAGTCATTTAACTGCCTTATTAAAAAATGAATAGCATGCTGTTTGTTAAAAGTAATTTAGCATATTATATAAGAAGTGGTCATCATTCTGTACAAATGTTATAAAATGTATATTATTTGAAGTTTCTACAGTTTAACAAATATTTATTAAGCACCTACCATGTGTCAGGCAATGTTTTAGCATGGGGTTGATGATGATGATGATGATGATGTGTGTGTGTACAAAATCCTTGCTTACGTGGAGCATATATCCTTTTAGGAGAACATAGACAGTAAATAAATACATGATATATGAGGTGGTGGGTGGCAATAAATTCTATGAAGAAATATAATGCAGAGTCGGGGGTAGAGAGAGAGAGAGGAAGAGTAGGCACCTATAAGGAAGGCCTCTCTGACAATGACCTAAAGAAGTGAGGGAGGGAGTCATGTCGATATTTGAGGGAATGGATGTCTAGGAAGACAGTAAGTGCAAAGGCCTTGAGATGGAGCGTGCTTGGTGTGTTTAAGGAATGGCAGTATGGAATTTAAACCCAGGAATTCTGACTACAGAGGCTTGTGTTCCATATTCTCACATTGTCTTCTGGACTTCCCTTCATAAACTCTCTGCTTCATACAGGAAGACTATATGAAAAAATTATCATCGCAGGTAAATATAAATTATACAGTCTTACATCAGTATGTTATGTTGACTTACATATGGATACCAAAGATGCAGCGTGAACAATAAATTTGACTTTGCCTTTTCAAAGACAGCTCAGAATAGGAAGCAAAATATATTAAATTAAGAGCAGCAAGTAGGGCATTCTCAAACAGACTAGAAAGGTCCTTAGCCTAGGGTTTTGTGTAAAATGATGTATAACATTTTGCATGCCTGTATCTTTTTCTCAGATGAATGCTGGGTCCCTGCCTGAAGGACCTCTGACCCTACTAAGAATTAAGAATCACCATGTCAGCAAACAGGGTTTAGGACCTAGAAATATTTCTGGCTTTGTTAAAAAAAATCTCAAAGGGCAAAAATGTAATAGAAAAATAAAAATGGTTTTCATTGTCTTAATTTGAAAATGAAAGTATAGAGGAAACTACCTTTTTTTTTTTTTTAGATTTTGTACGTATTGCACCATTTAGAGAATAATGACTAATTGGCTGACTTAAAGCTGAGGAGCTGAGCCTGCAAGAGCTTATTTTGAGAGAAAATATTAAAGGGTAGCAGATAACTTCATAGAAAAGCATCTGCCTGGCTATAAGAATATTCTGAAGAACGTGCACATCAGACTATTATAAGCCTTCTATATCTGAGGCAGTGCTAGAAATTCTGAGTAAAGAGAATCTAAATCAGAGGTTCTTAATTTAGAAAGTGTGTTATTCTGGGTCCTCTGAGAGTCAGCTGCCAAAATGGGATTCAACGGTAAAGGATTTTATCAGGGGAAACACCCCTGTGAGAGAACACGGGGAGGAACACAGACAGCCTGGGAGAGCCGTCAAACTGTACGCAAGTCTGACTCCAAATGAAGGAGACAGGGAAGGAAGGTGAGGCAGGAAGATCCTGCATCACTGAGCAGCCTAAGGAAGGTTGAGCAAGGCTCAGTCAAGGGTCAGAAAAGTCCTAGGGACGGAGCCTGTCTTGGTACTGAGGGTCCCTGTGGCACTCGGTCATTGGCTGGGAGCAGCCGCAGGAAGCCTGGCCTCAGCTCAGACTCAGAGACGGAGTGCAGCGGGGGGCCCTCGGCCAACTCTGCTGTCGTTGAAGATGGAGAGGTGCAGTCCCACGGCCACAGAGTGGGAATCGGAACCACTTAGGGAGCGGTCTCCCGGCATCTTCCACCGCACCAGCCCCAGCCCCTCCCCGGGCTCACCCCCAGGCGGCCTGCTGCCCAGACAGCCAGAAGCTGCAGTGTGCGTCCTGTCCCTCACGCGCTGAGATGGGGAAAGGGGTTGGGACCACGGGAAGTGGACAAACATGAATGCGTTGTCAGAAAAGATCGTTCACAAATGCCTTACTAAGGATTTGTTACCAACCTGCTTAGTAGCTGATAAATTGCTGTGTCTTTATCTCTGATTCGTTCTAAAAATTTAGTGGATAAAGCTGTTCTGTAAAGAGCTCCCATCGTTATATGGACAGAGCCCTGTCTGAGGGAGTCCCAAGACTATTTCAGCAAAAAACAGGTTTAAACACCTGCTGGTGAAGACTAGCTCCGTAAAGATTATGCAGTGGCTACGACACAGGATACTCCAGAAATACCTCCCACTCCGCCTCAGTCAGGATCCCCTCAGCTTTCTGCTCTTCCGCCTCACTGAAATACTCTCCTCTAGGTCTGTTTCAGTGAAGCACTTCCTGCCCACTACAGAGCACAGGGATGTCTCTTTTTCTGCTATGGGATCTGACCTGGAGTATAGTACTTGATTATACATAGGCATCTCCCTCTGATCATGAGTGATTCAGTTCTTAAAATCAAATGTAATATGAAAGAAACACTTGTGGTTTTCTGTTTGCCGTTATTTTAAATGGGAAAAACTGTGATGGCTATTCGTCAATGCTTAAGCAATTCCTAAAATGCAATGTAACACAGTGAAAAGTCGGAATTTCTAAAATGTACATGTTAGAATGTAAATTGCTGAAATTATCACTTTCTGATCATCAAAAAGATTAATACGATTAACTATTGCTTCTATGCAGTAATACGCCTAGTTTACATGTCCTATGCAGCAGACACTGAATTTAGTATTACAAAACTCCATCACATTTAAAAACAATTAGGAGTTCAAATTTTTATAACAAGCACAATATTTCCCTTAGAAATTAGAGCCAAATATAAATTAAATGAATTAGACACAGAAAAATAATCTCAAAAGAAAAATTACAAAAACTCAAAACAATTTTTTTTTGTTGAAAGAAATTTTATTTAATGTGGGACATGGTATATTTCAATATGTTTTGTATGATGTGAGGTGGAGTCTCCTAAAGTAAGTCCTCAGGGATTATAACAATTTTGTAGCAGCCCTATTGAGAGCTTTAGGGAATTCTCTCCTTGAGGCTGTCTAGTGGCCTTGCCCATCTGAAGCAGGTCTTGCTTAATTGGCTTTCTGCCTAGGCCTGCTCATACTTGGCAGCACTATGAGGCAGCAGGCTTTCTCTCATGGCATCGCCTTCCTCTGTCCCAAGCTTGGGCTTCAGAACCTGCCCAGGGCTCCTTAGGTCATGAACTTAGTGATCAGTCCTCAGCAATTCACTTACTGCTCCCTCCCCCCAGGTATCCCTTGGTGTTCCTCCTCTCTGGAAGGAAACTGTCTGTCCTAGTCCTAATTCTAGGCTCTTCTTCTCCCATAGACACAGACCTTCCAAATCAAAGTGGGGTGGTCTGCTGGACAGCCTCCATACCACTAAAAAAGCTGTTAGTGTCTTTCTGGGGCAGGGGAACCCAGGTATCTAGAGCCCAAGATATGGAGGTTCTTCCTCAAAGAAAAGGAGAAGAAAATTACTTTTTTTTTTTTTTTGCTGAAGAAAACCCCAAATTGGATTGATTTCTTTTTAACTCAATGTGTTAACATTTGTACTTCCAGAAAAGCAAAGGAGACTTTAAGTATATGCTTTGTCAAACCGCATTTCCCTCTCCTATCTAATTCTCACATATGTACTTTTCTTTCTTTCTTTCCCTTATTCCCTTGAGAATCATCTGTGTGAATGATGTAGCTTTATTGTTCAGTAACTTAATCTTTAGGATGAATTGCAAATAAGAATACACTTCCCTTTTAAGCTCCCAAACCACAAGATGGAATTCGGTTTTAAGGTAACAGATTTTTTTTTTCTAAGAGACAGAGTCTCACTCTGTTTCCCAGGCTGGAGCACAGTCCCTCAATCATAGCTCACTACAGCCTCAAACTCCTGACTCAAGCAATCTGCCTGCCTCAGCCTCCCAGGTGGCTAGGACTATGTGTGCCACCACGCCCAATTAACTAAAAAAAATTTTTCTTGTAGAGAGGGGGTCTCGCCACATTACCTAATCTGGTCTTGAACTCCTGGCCTCAAGTGCTCCTACCACCTTGGCCTCCCAAAGTGCTGGGATTACAGGCATGAGACAATGTACCTGGCCTAAGGTTACACGTTATATTTTAAAATTAGACTCCGACATATAATCACAGCAATCAGGTCTTTTCTTCAACTTCTGAATAGGTCCTACATAGCAAGCATGGATTCTTATCCAGAACCATTTTCATTGAGTAGTGTTTACAATCAAAATGGAGTGATATTTTATACTTACTATATGTCCATGTACAACTTTCTCTTCCCAAAAGTATTACTATGACATCTGACCTAAATGCAGTCACATAATGTTTGGATGCCACAATCTTTGAGACCTACTGTTTCTTAATGTCTTTATAGACACTTTCCTGCTAAATTTGCATTGTTAATGGATTACTTCTTGGCTTCTTATTCAGATTGTTTGCTGTTGGCATATAGAAATGCAACTGATTTTTGTATGTTGAGTTTGTATCCCGCAACTTTACTGAATTTATCAGTTCTAGTAGTTTTTTTGTGGAGTCTTTAGATTTTTCTAGATATAAGATCATATTGTCTGCAAACAAGAATAATTTCACTACCTCCTTTCCAATTTGGAAGCCCATTATTTCTTTCTCTTGTCTGATTCCAGTACTATGTTCAATAACAGCGGTGAAAATGGGCATCCTTGTCTTGTTCCAAATCTTAAAGGAAAGGTTTTCAGTTTTTCCCCATTAAGTATGATACTAGTTGTGGGTCTGTCATATATGGTTTTAATTGTGTTGAGGTAAGTTCTTTCTATACCCAGTTTTATGAGAGTTTTTATCATTAAATGATGTTGAATTTTATCAAATGGTTTCTTAGCATCAATTGAAATGATCGCATAGTTTTTTCCTTTGTTCTGTTGATATGATATATCACTTGATTGATTTGTACATGTTGAACCATCCTTGCATTCCTGGGATGAATCCCACTTGATCATGACGAATAATCTTTTTAATGTGTTGTTGAATTTGGTTTGCTAGTATGATGTTGAGGATTTTTGCATCTATGTTCACCAGAGATATTGCCCTATAGTTTTCTTTTTTTGTTGTGTCTTTGTCAGGTTTTGGTATCAGGATGATAAAGGCCTCATAGACTGAGTTTGGGAGTATATCCTCCTCAATTTTTTGGAATAGTTTAAGTCATATTGGTATTAGTCCTTCTTTGAATGTTTGGTAGAATTCAGCAGTGAAGCTGTCAGGTTCTGGTCTTTTCTTTGATGGGAGACTTTTTATTATTGCTTCTATCTCATTACTCATTATTTGTTTATTCAGTTTTTAAATTTCTTTCTGGTTCAACCTTGGTAAGCTGCATGAGTCTAGGAATTTATCTGTTTCTTCTGGGTTTTCCAATTTGTTGTCACAGAGTTTCTCATTGTAATTTCTAATGATCCTATGGATTTCTGAAGTATCAGTTGCAATGTCTCCTTTTTCATCTCCAATTTTATTTATTTGGGTCTCCTCTCTTTTTTTTCTTAGTCTTATATTTTCAATAAACCAATTTTTTTTATTGACCTTCAATTTCATTTATTTCTGCTCTGATCTTTATTCTTTTCTTCTACTAATTTTGGGTTTGTTTTGCTCTTGTTCGTCTAATTCTTTGAGATACATCATTAGCTTGTTTGTTTGAAGCTTTCCTACTTTTTTTTTTTTTTTTTTTTTTTTTGAGACAGAGTCTCACTGTGTTGTCTGGGCTAGAGTGTCGTGGCGTCATCCTAGCTCACAGCAACCTCAAACTCCTGGGCTCAAGCAATCCTCCTGCGTCAGCCTCCTGAGTGGCTGGGACTATAGGCATGCGCCACCATGCCTGGCTAATTTTTTCTGTATATTTTTAGTTGTCCAATTAATTTCTTTCTATTTTTAGTAGAGATGGGGTCTCACTCTTGCTCAAGCTGGTTTCGAACTCCTGAGCTCAAACAATCCGCCCGCCTCGGCCTCCCAGAGTGCTAGGATTATAGGCGTGAGCCACCACGCCCAGCCCCTACTTTTTTGATGTAGGCACTTATTGCTCTAAATTTTCCTCTATTTCTGCTTTTGTTATATCCCAGAGCTATTGATATGTTGTGTTTTCATTTTCATTTGTTTCAAGAAATTTTTTGATTTCCTTCTTAATCTCTTTATTGCCCTACTGGTCATTCAGGAGCATATTGTTTAATTTTCATGTGTTTGCACAATTTCCCGAGTTTCTTTTGTTATTAATTTCTAGTTTTATTTCTTTGTGGTCAGAGAAAATACTTGATATGATTTCAATTCTTTTTTTGAATTTTTAAAGACTTTTTTTGTGGCCGAACATATGCTCTATCCTTGAGAATGATTCATGAGCTGAGGAGAACTCGTATTCTGCAGCTGTTGAATGAAATCTTTGGTAAATACCTATTAGGTCCATTTGGTCTATAGTGCAGATTAAGTCCAATGTTTTATTTTTGATTTTCTGTTTGCATGACCTATGCAATGCTGAAACTGGAGTGTTGTGGTCTCCAACAATTATTGTATTGGGGTCTATCTCTCTCTTTAGCTCTGATAATATTTGCTTAATATATGTGGGTGCTCCAGTGTTAGGTGCATATATATTTAGAATTGTTATATCCTCTTGCTGCATTGACCCCTTTATAATTATATAATATCCTTCTTTGTCTCTTTTTACAGTTTTTGTCTTGAAATCTATTTTATCTGATAGAAATATAGCTACTCCTGCTCTTTTTTGGTTTCCATTTGCATGGACTATCTTTTTTTGTCCCTTAATTTTCAGTCTATTTGTGTTTTTATAGGTGTAATGGGTTTCTTGCAGACAACACAGAGTTGGCTCTTTCTGTTTTTTTTTAATCCATTCAGCCACTCTGTCTTTTGCTTGGAGAGTTTAATCTATTCACATTCGATGTTATTATTGACAGGTAGGTACTTACTACTGCCATGTTATTTGATCTCGTTGTTTTGTGGTCCTCTCCTTCTTGCTTCCTTCTTGTCTTCCTTTGTGAAAAATGATTTTCTCTGGTAGTGTGTTTTCATTTTTTGCTTTTTATTTTTTGTGTATCTGTTGTAGGTTTTTTGATTTGAGGTCACAATGAAGCTTGCAAAAAACATTTATAATCAACTCTGCATATAAACAAACATGCAAAGAGAAATCTAGCAGAAATTCTACCC
>CAUYSK010040564.1:0-25562 GCA_963575035.1 Avahi laniger | reverse complement strand
AGCCTAGCTCACAGCAACCTCAAACTCCTGGGCTCAAGCGATCCTCCTGCCTCAGCCTTCCGAGTAGCTGGGACTACAGGCATGCGCCACCATGCCCGGATAATTTTTTCTATACATTTTTAGTTGTCCAGTTAATTTCTTTCTATTTTTGGTAGAGACGGGGTCTTGCTCTTGCTCAGGCTGGTTTCGAACTCCTGAGCTCAAACAATCCGCCTGCATCAGCCTCCCAGAGAGCTAGGATTACAGGCATGAGCCACCGCGCCCGGCCAGCAATTGATGTTTTGAGAACAGCGGAGTGGCCTGCTAAGAGGTGTGCATCAGAAAGGATTGTTCTGGCAGTAACACCCTATAAGGCTTAGATGAGGAGTAGGTGGAGATGTCCATCTCCCTTGGAGAACTGGTTCCCACAACAGCACATCTAGAACGTCTGAGTAAGGAAGTGGTGCATCTTAGCCCAGTGATCACTCCCGCACTAGTTAGGCCCAGCCTTAGTTATTTCCAGATTTTGTTTGTTATAGAAATTCTTTTATGAGTTTAGTCAAAATAGTAGACAAACGCTGATATAGATTTTATTGAATTATTTCAGTTAAAATGAAGCAAATAAACAAAACTTCTCCTACTCAAATATTATTTCCTTTCCATTTTCTACCTCTACCCCCAGTTTATAATTCCAAAAATAGAAAGGTTTGTTTTCTTAAATAATAACAACATACGGTGTTGAAATATTGCAGTGAGTCAGGCGGTGGTCCTGGCACACAGGGATGGGGAGGACTTTGACCCAAAAGCCCCAGCCTCCAACAGGGCCCTTTCCTGTGGGAACCAGATTTTGTTCTCAAGATGGTCCAGGAGGAACTCAGGCTCTGTGAGTGGACTGTGAGCTGGGGCTGGGCGAGGAGAAATCAGGACAGTTTTGCAGAGCTTCTGGGAGTCTACCGTGGAATGGTGAGCCTACAGAGCTGGTGGAGCTCAAAAGCAGTTCCCAAAGGATAACCAGAGTAGTGCTTGGATGGAATGCGGGCCGGTTCCACCCCAAGTCCTTGCTGATGGAGTGCTCTGGGTGGATTGTGGTGTTTTGATTTTAAGTACTATTTTTAGCATCAGAAGGTAGAGCCTGCCTTTCTTTTCTGTAGAACCATGGTCTGCCCCCAGCTCTGACTTCACGAAATGGGGTCCTTGGTCTTTAGCTGCAAAATCATCTTAGGATAGTTCTCTTTTCCATGGCCAACAAGGCCCTGGCTGCTTCCCCGTCTTCCCGATTTCATCTCACGTTTGTCCTGCACCCTCTGCCATCCCTGACTTTCGTTTGGTTTCTTACATGGGCCCAACCAAGTCTTTTCAGCCATGGCGCCCTCACCACTGCTGTTCCCTGTGCATGTGGTGACTTTCCTTCTGGGCTTCAGTGACCGGCTCCTGCTTGTGACTAGGTCGCCATTTAGTGAGGGCATTTCTGACTTCCCTATGGGGAAGATATCCCCACTATATGATTCTCTAATCCAGGGAACTTCATTGCAATTGGGAATTATGTATTTATTTCTTTTGTTTGCAAGTCCCACCGCTCTGACTGGATTTTATGTTCCACAAGTTCAGGGACAGCCCATTTGATGTGCTGATATATACCGACCCACATACCTGGCGCAGTGACCGGAGCATAGAAGGCGCTTCAGGAACACTTGTGGAATGTTGGTCCTGTGTCATTTCATTTCTGTGACCTAAAGGCTCCTTTTCAGTGTGCGGATGTGTGCACGTCGCACTTCTGCGGGGCAGGGAGGTGCTTCTCTCTTCAGGGTTGGGTCCGTTGACTCTTCTGGTCTCCTTGGCCTCTTGTCATGGGTTTGGTGAAGCTGAGGCCCCAAATGAGAAGATTCCATGAAGACGCTCTGGGGGCTGTCAAGAATCACTTTAGAAGGAAATAATTGATCTCTGCCATAAAACAAAAATAGTAACCAGGACAACAATGTTTTCATGGATTCTTTATGAAAAAAAAAGTGATATTTTTCTTCCATCATTGTTGTGATCATTTTGGAAATTCTAAAAGCTGTTTCTTTGGGCAGGGGAAAGAATATTTTTTCACTGATAAAGTAAGTATATTTGAGGAAGTCTTATTTTTTTCCTTTCCTTTCTTTTCTTTCTTTCTTCCTTTTTTTCTTTTTTTTTTTAATGAGTGGTTTAGGAAGACTCATGATTTTTTTCATCCTATTCCAGAATCACTTTGCAGCTTACCACGTAGAAATTGCTGTGTGTTCTCTCCTTTCCTCATCATGCACAAACTCCCCCAGAATATCTCTCATCTGAATAGCTTCCAAGGAACTAGTCACTCACCTCAGTGGGAGGGGTAGCCTTTGAGTCTGAAGGCTCGTGGGGGGAGCGAAATCAGTTTTCCTTTTATGTTGGAGGTGGTGTTCGGAGCCCTGCCTTCTGCCTCCCCCTCTCTGCAGTGAGTTGAGTTGCTGGCCTTTTCTGAATTCCTTCTCTCCCATCTTCCTGCCCTCCTTCCCCATTCCAAAGGCACACACTACCCAAAATAATTAAACTAGACCCTCCTCGAAAGCCCAGCCTTTGCATTGGCCCAGCCTCAGTGACCTGGAGCTCAAACCTTGCACCTCAGCTCTCCTTGCCATTCCTGCTCAACGTGCCTCTGTGCCTTTGTAGATACTGTCCTCTTCGCCTGGAGTTTTGCTTCCTGTCCCTCCACCGGCCCCCTCTCTGTGTGGCAAATCCTTACTCATCCTCTAGGACTTAGCTCAAGTGTCACTTCCTCCTTCCGGAGCCTGCACTGATTGCCGACCTCTGTTCACGGACAGCACCTAGCGTTTTCCCCTATCAGAGATGCTCTTTATTTTGCTGTCATGTATTCGTGCCTCTGACTCACTAAATGTGAAATACTCTGGGGATGGGCCAGGGCTAATGGGCCAGGGCTAATTTACCTTCACATCATTAGGACATAGTAGATGCTATTTATTAATTAATGGATATGGAGAACATTTCATTTGCTTTAAGACCTATGCCAAAATAACATGCAGCAAGCTAATTATCTGTACTTCAGCTCCTGTTTTTAAGTCTCCTGGCATTATTACATCTTGCAAATATAATTAGGATTCTTCCTTTTCTCTTTATCTTCACGATCAAATCCTAATTGTGCCTCAGTCTGTGAATGAGAACGTCAGAGATGTTGTCTGTGGGTAGTGTTGGAAGAAGAGGGAAGACACAATCCCTGTTCTCAGGAAGCTTGCTATCTGAAAGAGGAGGAGGCAGACCGGGTAATCACAGAACCTGTGCCTGATCACCCTTGCTCTGGCAGCAAAACCCTAGTGATTAACAGCTGCTAAGTACTGCTGTGAAGGACAATTTGAAAGTCAGCCACTGGGAATCTCGAAACGTAACATTCTTGGTTCTTGGACACATTTAAATATAAAGATTTGATGTTGAGATACAAAATCGATTCATCACACTCCTAATTATTTGTTTAAAATATCACTCTGTCTTAATTGTTACTCATGTATTTACATTTCCACAATTACACACTAAATAGACACTTTTTTTTTTTTTTAGGTAGGCCTTGAGATATGACTCTAAAGACCTTTTGGTATGACCTCAGAGTTCTAAGGTTGTAACTCATAGATACTTTCTTAGAGACAAACAGCTTTCTAAGGATCACGTGTTAGTGTCTCACAGACCATTCCTTTGAAACAATAGAGTCTAATAATCTAAAGGGAGCCAGATAGAGAAACGATCTCTCAATGAGATTTGTCATTGTGACTTTTTGTCTAAATGCAGTAAACTTCAATAAGATTTATAAAAATAACCACAAAGTTTGTAAGAAAATTATACTAGTGAAAGCACCAGCATTGGCTGAAAGGAACAGAAGCAGAAAAGCATAAAACATGAACTTTGGACCTTAAATTGCCCGTACACAGGAAGCCATCCAATTAGGCTATCCACTACCGATCCATATCATATAGGAAAGAAAGGATGACTTAAAAGACAAACTAAAGAATTGATAGGGCAGAACCAAAAACCATGGAGAATAATTCTAGCAGATACATATTATTACATTTAAGGAAGTTTGCTAAAAGGCAAAGTGAGATATCAATCAGTGTGCCACAGACTTCCTGGTTTGAATAGAAAGCTCTATTTTGCATATGTATTTTCTATGGACCAATAGAAGATGGGTGTGTTGGCACATGCACCCATACTAGATAAATGTGTGTTAATGTCCTTTTACCATTCTATTTTCTAGGATTTGATCCATATTTATCTCACTATCAGAATTTTTTAAAACATAGAAAACTTTCAAGATGGTTTCTTGGAATATCATGTTTGATTCTTACTTAAATTTTAATTAAATGCAAGACATTTTATTTTTAATCCTCATCCAGAAAGCACATACAGAGTCTCATAATAAAATATTTCTCATATATATTTAATCTTTTAATGGCTCCTACACTCAAATATCAAAGTAGTAACTGATGAGTGCACATCTATGTAAGAAAGTCTTGGGCTATAGACTTCCTGGAATAAGACTGGAAGTTTGCTACTGTCTAAACTCAGCACACAGACATTTCCCAACAGGTATTCTACAATATAGAATAGGTGCTTTATCATATATGTTACCAGTGAGCAATGGACTCACTGTCTGACCTACACAGAAGCCAGTACTTTTGGCACTGGCTTTTGAGAAAAGAAAAGCTTTATTGTGAGTCCACTGGCAAGGAGACAGGTGAAAAAAACTCCTCTGTCTCCTCAAACTGGGGGAGGGGCATGTTTTATATGTAGAGAGTAATGAGGCATGATCTGATTAGATCTTGCAATGGGATGACGCTGGAGGCATGATCTGAGTGGATCATGCCATGGGGCAAGGCCAGGGCCTCATCTGATTGGATCATGGATCATACCATGTGGTGTCTTCTTAATTTGCTTTCTACTCCATGGTTCCAGCACTTAGGTTCCACCTATGGTTGTGTGCTCAGTTCTTCTGGGCATGCTCAGGCTATGTAACTTGCAACCTGGGGGTCCATGGCAAATGAAAACCAACTCACCACTTTATTATACAAAATTGAGCCAGATTAGGCTGGTTCTGCAGTGTGTATATAAATGCCAGAATTTTTATATGTGTATACATATTTGTGGTAAATTCATCAATAAATAAGCCATTGACATCTGGGTTTAATCCGACTCTGTCATCTTTTATGTTACGGTCTTGTCAAGTTACCCAACATCATCTAATCCTGAAAACAGGATTAACAACATTTGTTCAGTGTTGCTTTTGGCAGAATTGTGTTTGAGCAAAGCACTGTGTAATCATGAACTCACTTGTTCTCCAGTCCCTCCAAAATCAGTAGTAGTTTTTGTCACTATCATATAGATCAAGAGACTAAACCTCAGAGAGATTAAGTCACTCATGCAAAATCATCGCTATGATTTGAGCCTTTGCTTATTGATAAGAGAATGCTTTGTTTGTAGACAAAGTTAAATATTGATCATGAACTAGATACTTACAGTTACACACACAGTTTTCAAAGCTCAGACAGTTATGGAGTATTTTTTAAATTTGTATTCTTTAAAACACTATGTGTTGGAATGGGGAATAAACAACTTCCACTGCACCCCTTTCAAGACATAAGTCAGATTTTGTCATTCTCAACTCAAACCTTCCAATGGCCTCTTATTTTGAGTAGACCACGGAGCTATTGCAATGGACTACAGGTCCCCACATGCATTGGCCGGTGCTTCCTCACTGACCTCTCACTCACCACGGCTCTGGTTTCCCTGCTATTTTTCAAACATGTCAGGAACACTCCAACCTGCAGGCCTCTGCACTTGCTGCAATCTCTGCTCGAAATCCATACCTACGCTCGCCTTTATTTGCATAATGCTCAGTGTGACACTATTGAAGCTCCTGCCCATTTTATTCATTTACATCTCCTATGTTGCCTTAATGAATGAAGCCATATTAATGCAGGGGTCTTTATCTATTAACTGTTGCATTCCGAGAGCCTCTACCTGTACCTGATACAGAATAAGTGCTCAGAAAATAATTTTTGCATTTATAAATAGTGGCAAATCCAAGGACTTCTGTATCAGACACATGGGCATTCAAATTATAACTGAGACAACAACTACTAACTATTTATATCTGACAAATGAATTAGCCACTATACCTAATGTTTCTCACATGTGTGTTAAGGATACCAAATAACCACACATTTTAAAAATATTTTAGGAGTTGCAAGAATCCCATTTAGCATTACAAGCCTTATCCAACTAGATTGGAGTCTATAATTCTTTTACTCCAGACCCGACTTTTCCTGGTGATGGCTGGATTACAACATAGATGTAAACATTTTCACTCAGATGTACTTTGTTTATAACTTCCTTGAGGGACTATAAATCATCTTTCATTCCTACCCAGAAATACTCCAAGGGAAATAAATTAATGAACAAAGGAATTTTATTAATATGAATTCAAAAACTGGCTTTGCCTGCATGGGTAGGTAAACATAGAAAAATTACTTTATACCTCTCAGGCTCAATTTTCTCATCCATAAAATAATGGTAATGATACCTTTCTCTCCAAGGGGTTCTGATATAAGGTTCATAAAATGTCTCAGATTTATATTAATATTAGGTAGCCAATACTCCTAAAGAAGGTAGCAGAAAGTCAGTGATTCTTGATAAAAGTAGTGAAACTATGAGACCATTTCCATAGACTTGAAGGACACAGGTTCTTATTCACCACAAAATTGATCTTCAGCACATCATTGTCCCTAAAATGGCTAATGAAATGAAATGTTAGTATTGCAAAGTCCGTGTATCATAATTCTGTGCTGACCAAGGAATAAGATAAAGTCATCAACAAATAAGGTCATCTGAGCATAAAACATATTTATTTCCCAATTTCTCTCCAGGAGACACACTTCTCCTGACCTCTGATGTCCTGTGTCAACATGATGTATTGGATGAATTATTTTCTGTTTAATGCTGGGGAAATAACATGTCTTTTCTTTATTGACCTTGATATATCCCATTTCTAGAATTATGAGCACTACAGCTTCAAAAGATCTGATCATGGCCCAGCTCTGTTTTACTATTAGTGGGTTTTTTAGTTGCATCACCATCTGTCCCCAGAGTCTAGATGCTCTGTGCTGAACTGTAAATTCTGCAGAGTTCAGACTTATTCTCTCCTGGTTAAAGCACTATGAAACCAAGGATAGAGGATCTATAAATAATTGGTTTATAAAAACAGACCAATGTGTAATGGTTGAAAATTTGCCCAAGCATATTTTTTTTTATTTCCACATATTATGGGGGTACAGATATTTAGGTTACGTATGTTGCCCTTGTCCCCTCCCCCCCCACCCTAATTCCGAGTTTCAAATATGTCCATCTTTCAGGTGGTGTACATTGCACTCTTTGTGTATGTATATACCCCTCTCCCTCCTCCCCCTTGCCCAACATCCAATAGATGTTATTCTTATATATGCACTTATGTGTTGATCAGTTAATACCAATTTGATGGTGAGTACATGTGGTGCATATTTTTTAATATGTTGCTTTATTACAGAGCATAAAGTATAATTGATTACATTTTGCCATAATAATTTCTTGCATAATTATTAATTACATTATTCATACACTGAATTGACAGTCATTCCTTCTAGTGAAAGGAGCATTACATAAGCAAATCCTGAGGTCGTACAGCTACTTGTTGAGAGCAGTGAAACCACCAAGCTCCTTACATAAATTTTTTTCCCCAGAAAGTTTGTTGGTTGAACTCAACAAATGCAATTATAATAAAACATGCTCTCTCTTTGTCGGAAGGTTTTAGAATTTATCACCCAAACTTAAACACATTTGAAAATGAAAAGGGGTTGTAGTTAACAATTAGCCCAGAACATCAGCAAAAACTGGATCTATCCCTGGCAAAGCAGGAAGTAAGATCACCCTGTTTTTCACTGGGTTTGTGCTCTTTTCACTGTGCTACATTGCTTCTTTGCAAACACGTTTTAGACCCATCCCTTACAAAATATCATATGAAGCATAGAGATTAAATGGATGTCTATGGAGTAGTCACTGCATGGCTGGACACTACAGTCCGTTGGGAAACATGCAGTGTAGCTTTGAGAAGTCCATACACATAGAAAAGATTAATTCTAAGAGGAGTATTCTACTTTAACATAGTGAGAGCCCAGATAATCTGTAAGCATTTTCAGAGCAATACATTTGAAAAGCTGGATAAAATAGAACACATTCTCTACATTACATGACTAAGTTTTCATGCAAAGAAAAAAAATACCCATGTCTCAAAATATTAGAGAAAACTAAATGCATGGGGGAGTGGGTGCTAGCCGCTCTGCACTGAGGATGAATTTTTGATCTTCGGACCTAAAGTACTTGAGTTTACAAAGGTGTAAGGAGTGGGGATATAATACTTCAGTCTCTCTTGAGGCAGGAGGGTAACTGAGACCCCTAACAGTCCATCTTGAGGTGGTGGTTCTCAATTGGGCATGACCATGCCCCACTAGTGGATGCTTGTACTTTTATGTGGCTATTTTTTGCTTTGACAATGAATTGGGGGACACCATAGTAATTCAGAAAATTGATCATTTTTTAAAATGTAAATAAAGAAGATTATTATAGAGAAGATATTTGTTTTAAAAAAACTGTAAGTATTCCTTAAATTCTACTTAAAAATTCAATTGTGTATCAATGATGAGAAAGAATCAGAAGAAGAAATCACCCACAAATGTTAATCACAACATGCATATTATTACTTCTTCAGTCAAAATAGACAAATATTAAATACTGAATTATGAAAACATTTTAAATTTTTGCAGAAACAATTTTTAAAACATATAAATGTGACTTTCTTTTTATGACAGCAATATCTTGCTTTGAATACAATTTCTTAAATTGTATACTTAAAAACAAATATATTCTGAATTCTACTAACAACACTACCAGCAGGAATTGTGAGACAAAGGACTATAGAAATTAGCGTGTATTATCTTCAGTTCCTTTGATGTAGTTTATAAAGAGGAAACATCTGTGGGAATAAATAGCAGCTTGTCCTAAAGTATAGAAGGAGATCTTGAATAATCAATAGACTGTATTCACTGAAATGTCAGTATTTATTTTCTGCTCCTTATTTTGGTTAACTTTATAATCCTTCCTGTGAATTATGTGTTAAATTTAATCACTAGAGAATGTTAGATGGAATTGAAATCGGCACAGTGTTTGTGGTTAAACAGACCTAGAATGAAACCTCTAGTTCTCAGTATCTGTCCGACTGAGGCCAAGTGCTTAACCTCTCATAGACCACATATTGTTCATGTTTTAAATAAAGATGTGTGCCTATCTTACAGGATGGATGTAAGGTTATTAACAAATGCAAAGCCACTAGCATGAAATAGGTTTTCAGAAATGGTAGCTCTTATTCCAACTATAATCAGAATCACCAGTGGGATATTTTAAAATTCAACCATAATGTCTAAGGATATGGCCAAGACTGCAGGTATTTACAGACAGCAACAAAGACACTCTCATTCATGTTATATTAAGAACACCTGTAAAACATTTTTGGCTTTTCTTGTAACCTTCCCAAGCTTCATACTTTGCAAAAGTTTTTTTGTTTCCCCTAAAAGTACCTAAGATTAAGATATAATTTATTTGGTGACCACATTGTGTTAGAAACTTTTATATACTTGATTTCAGAAAATATTCAAAATAATTCTAATAGATTTTCTTGTGTTACAGGTAATTAGATTGAGCTTCAGAGAGATAAAATGACTTTTCTAATGAAAAGTGATAAGTAGAGAGATTTGAACCCAAATCTCTAAGATTCACAGTCTAATCCTCTCTTTCAATACCCAGCTCAAATATCTACATCTTTCAACTTCTTTCCCCGGGTAGATTTTGGTTTCTACTTTCAGCTGCCCTAGCATATTTTAAGAATCCTCATTATCGCCCTTTTCATTCTAATCTGTACTTTCCTGCTTATATATCTGTCTAACTTACTGAGTGTGGGGTACTACAGGGAAGGAACTCCATTATTCATTGTTTCATAACCACACTGTAAGTGCTTACTTTCAATGAATCCCAAGGCGTGCATTACATTTTACTTAATTTTTTAAATCTTTTTTGGTTTCCTTTTTTAGTTTTTCCTTGCTTTTCTAGACCTTGGTATCTTTGAAGAATACAGACCTGCTATTTTGTGGAATGTCCCTCAGTTTAAGTGTGTTTACTGTTGTCTCATGGTTAGAATCAGGTTAGAGAAGCTCTGCAGGAGTGTGTAGACTTGGTCAGGGTTTCAAGTGGTTAAGGCATGGCTGTATCTGTAGACAAAGGTTCCAGGACCTGATTGGGGCACATGAAGCCAAAGAATTATGTCATTAATGACACTTGGATTCACCAAACTTTGGTCCTTTCCATATTATTCCATGTGACATTGTTATCTTTTTCTGTTTCAGCTTAGCTTAGTGAACCACTTGGTCTCAACAGCACTGGTCTCAACCTTGATGGAGTTTTGAGACTGGGTTATTATATTAGCCAGAGTTCTTCAGAGAAACAAAATCAATAAGATATGTGTCATATAAGAAAAGATTTGTTTTAAAAAGTTGGCTCACACAATTGTAGAGGACTGGTGAGTCCAAAGTCTTATGGCGGGAGGCTAGCAGCCTGGAGACTCAGGAAGGGCCAATGTTGTACATGAAGTCAGAAAGATGGCAGAATCCCATCTTGTTGGGAAGTTCAGTCTTTTATTCTATTCAGGACTTCAGCCGATTGGATGAGGACTATCCATGTCATAATATGCTCAAAATCCACCAAGTTAAATGTAAATCTCATCCAAGCGCCCTCACGGAAACATTCAGAATAATGTTTTACCAACTATCTGACTGTTGTGACCAAATCAATTTAACACATAAAGTTAAATCTCACAGTTATCTACTCATCAGATAGTCTGTGGCTATCTTATACAAAATATCCCAAGGCCCATTCTTTAATGAGCATTTATGCTCCTTGTTGCCAATGTAAAATACATACAGAAACTGTCAGATCTGGAAGCACACTGAGAAATTATGCTGTACTACATTTCACAGTTGATATTTTACAGCTATTTTATATTTCACAAGTAAAGAACATTACTTTGGATAGGGGCATGTTTATTCTCCATGTAACATTGCATGTTGAAGACCCAGCAAAGTATCCTGCCACCGAGGATATGCTCGTTATCCCTATAATTTTCCAAATCTTCTCATTTATACTGAAAATAAGAAAGGTTATTGCTAGGGGCCTATACACACACACACACACACACACACACACACACATACACGTATATATATACACACACACATATATAATGGTGATTTGCAACAAGATTAAAATTGTTTGAAAGTTTATGTTCTACATTAAAAGTGAATGCAAAATTTCCATTGCTACTATATCTCTGTATTTTTTTTTAAGCTAAATATCTGTGATGGTTAATTTCATGTATCAGTGTGGGTGGGTTAAGGTGCTCAGATATGTGGTCAAACATTACTCTGAATGTTTGTATGAGGGTGTTTGGGGATGAGATTAACATAGATAGTCTTCCATAATGCGAGCGAGTCTCATCCAATCAGTTGAAGGCTTGAATAGAAAAAAAAAAAGTCTGACCTCCCCTGAGCAAGAGTGAATCCTGCAGCAAACAGCTTTTGGACTTAAACTGCGACATTGGCTCTTTCCTGGGTCTCCAGCCAGCTGGCCAACCCTACTGGACTTGCTAGCCTCTATAATCAAAAGAGCCAATTCCTTATAACATAAATAAATTCTCTATCTGTGTGTATTATTGCATATTATTATATTATTGGGCTCTGTTTCTCTGGAGAACCCTGACTGATAATTAATACAATGCCTTAAAATAAAAATTCCTCCAAATCTCAGGGAAAAATGAACCCCATAATCTGATAAGAACTGACTTGCTGCAAAGGCTTTCTCTATGAACAATAAATCAATAAACCCCTGTTGTCTGCCAACATCTAGACTCTGTATTCTCCTTTTTATTTCCAGACATAGCCTAGAAACCTTCCTTTCCACAGAAGAGGAATTTCTGCAGGCCCTGATTGTGATAGGGTCTGCAGCAGAATTGAGAGTGATAAATCAGCACCGGAGCATTAGGAACAGGATCCGTTCAGCTACCACACATCAATCAGAGTTAGTGGCAGCAGCTGGACTCAGCGAAGACCCAGTCGGTAAAGCAAAATGGAAGAGAAAGCATGGAAGGCTATACCCTACGTCATCAGAGTCACTCTCTGGAAATCTAGGGAAACCTCTCTGTTTTCACAAAGCCATATATGTCTGCAGGTGTCTCCAATACCTGTGTAGCTTTTGGAGAATCTAAGATCAGCCAGCAGCTACTGACAAAATCAAATTTCAGGATAAATTTGTTGCAAGAATTTGAGCAAAAACTCACATTCTAACAGCACAAGAGGAGAGAGAAGAGGAAAAGGTTAATGATAAAGAAGCTGAAGTAAATAAAATTGGTCATGAAATAGGCAAATATGTATAGAACAAAGGCCATATGTGCCCTAGAGAACAACAGCAATGTAACAGAAAATGCTGTTAGAAAACAGACAATGAAATCATGTGAAAATGTAGCCTCTTTGGGAGTTTCACATGATTAATTGCAGTCCTAAAAGAGCAAGTGGTAGTGTTTCTAAAAATTTATGAAGTTGTGGATTCTTCTTAACTAAAAAACAAAAAACCAAATAAACAAAACCCCAGAAAGATAAATCACATTGTATTTCCTCATTGATCACATAATTTTATGCACAAAGATACCCAAACTGGCTGGTGAATGAAAAGTTTAATCACTATAATTTTTTTTTTTTGCTATGGATAATTTACGGTAAAAAAAATTTATGATAACAGAAATCTGGCTGGTGGCTCAAGAAAGGCAAAGATGGTAGCATTTCTAACTGAGCCTTAGTCATTTGATTATACCTCCAACTTGATTGAGGCAATTAATTTCTAAAAATTATGAAAATTAATTAAACCCACAGTTCTGGGAAAATTTAATTCCCAGATTGTAATTTTTAGCTTCATTCAAGCATCCTTGGGTTCCAGGGAAATTAGTTTATTGAATGATTCTTTTAAATGCAGTTCTATTTAGCTGTTTGGAGCCTATTCATTACAATACAAAGTCTCTAATTGTTGTGTTCTTAAAACCACATTCATACCATTTAATGATTTTATAGAGCCTTTTTGCAAAGGGGCACATACAGGAAAATTATAATAAAATCGATTAAGAAATTTTCTTTTTCCTATTTTACCAAGTATGTTTTAAGGCACTTGAAGAACAACATTTGACAAATGACCCACAGAAACTCATACATATGTTTCTTCAAATATGTAGTAAAAGGTGCAGGTTTAATATCATTTAATTCCCTGATAATGGGTCAAATACTCAGTATCACAAATTATTATATTTAGTCTTTGTGCTTTGCATAAAGTGGTAGAATAATGTCTTTTTATGGCAATTACAAATAAAATAATTCATGTAATTATTCTATAATAATGTAATTGTTCCCATGTAGACTACGGAACATAAAAAAGCATTCAGTAATTGTAAGGTTATTTATGGCCTGAAAATTGTCTAGCAATTATACTAGAGGTAAGAGTAGCATGAAATTCATAGCTTAATTGTTACTTCATTTTTAAATATAAAATGTGGGTGTCTTTTTATTATAGACCTAAACACCTAACACATAATTATATCACATGCTCCACAGAGAATGGAAAATTGGGCACAATCCAATAAAGACATATATTCTCCTATTTAAAGTTCTTGAAAAATTAGCTGCTTTTTAAATTGGTTATGTCACTCACAATTTCTGCCTTTTTAAAGCTAGGAAGTTTAGTGTAGATAGTTATCAATTACTATTTATTCTTTACTATTACTACAATTACTATTATTAGATAGTTATGTGTTACTATTCCCTGTGATACCTTAAGGCGTGTGTGTGTGTGTGTGTGTGTGTGTATGTGTGTGTGCGTGTTTTCAATGAATAGAATGGGATCTTTTATGTTCTTTAAAAGCATCATTACCTGGGGAGCTAGCATCATTTTTGATAAAATTATAAGTACTTGGTACACCTGTTATACACATTTCTTGTACCAATGTGAAAATTTACTTTCTGAACATGAGGCACACTCTCTTTGGGAGACTTACTCGAGAAGATCAATTAACAGTCATGGTTTATATTCATCATCGACAAAGACTGAAATCAAAAAGCTCACTGTTTCCTACCCATTATTCTCTGGTGCACCATCACTGTCTGCTTTGAATTTACAGGTCCAATCTCATTCTGCCCTTCACCCTTACTCAGAGAGTCACCAAAACAACATCCAGACTCCCAGATCACCCCTGATTTCCACGTACTAGTTCCAGCAAAGCCTTGTACATCCTTATTCCCCTTTTCTCACCTCTTCCAAAACATACAACCTTTCTTTCAGCCCTTCATGTTGAACTTTGTAAACCCTAATAAAAACATTCAGTCATTTTTATACTAGTGAACAATGAAAATTTCACTTTCCTTTAAATCTTTATTGTTCTACCACCTACCAATGTGGATGGATGGGATTAATTTGTTTGAATGAGGATGAAAACATGGCTTTAATCTTTTAATGTATATGTGTTGCAGGTGCTATTTGTTGCATAGCAACAGTTTAAGAAAATGCAAACTTTGTTTCTTAAACAACTAAAACTTGTTTATTGAGATGGATGAGAAATCCAATATCACTTTTTGCAGATTTTTTCCCAACTGTGAATTGTACAGATATAGAGTCTTCTTGTGCAAATGTAAATAAAAGTAAAACTAGATCCTTTAGTAAATGGGATATCATATATTATTTATTCCCAGAGGCTAACAAAATAATTAGCACTTTCTGGGTAATTTGCAAATATTTTGAAATGGATAAATAAATAAATGCATGTGTGATTTGTTAAAAATATATAGAGATATCATAGAAATATTTTCTTCTTTGTCATATCATTACTCTGACATTTTGCCAGCATTTTCTTGAGAATATGAATGATTTTTCAATGATATTTAAAGGCTGTTCAAAATGGTGCTTCTAAGAACACAATGTCCATAAGGAATTTGGAAAGCTGTGAATAATTTTGTTGTGATTATGATAATGAAAATACCCTAAATAATCTATAAAATTATAGCTTTTTTTGAGCTCATCAGAGAGCTAATAATTGCAAGGCAACTTGGTGACTGAATTCTAAATGGTAACAAGTCTCTAAGAAAGATACATGAACTATTTCACCTTTGGTAGAGTTCATGAAGAAAGGTAACACGGAAAGCAGATATGAAGAAAACAACTGAACTTTTTGTGAAATCCTAAAGAACACATACAGGTGAATATGACAGTTTAAATACCTGTATGTCCCTACACACCTTCACCAGCTCTATTGCAGAAGCCTTTGTTGAGTGCTCAAGAGAAACCCAGGGCAGGCCATAGATCTGAGGGGGGCCCTGTGCTGACCCAGGCAGACATATAGTTGCAGGGCCTGAGTTGCAGACTACTCCAAGAGCTATGGTAGTAAGTATGTATGCGACTTCACACACACACACACACACACACACACACACACAGACACAGACACAGACACACACACACAGTTGGTCAAACCCAGAAGATGCTGGTTACAAGAGTTTCCTGTGCTATTGCACCATGCCTGTTGAGTGCTTCCCATCCAGGCTTCTGGTCTCCTTCCTTACAAAGCTGTAAGACTGTACACTGTCTAGCTTGTATGTCCTCCTGCCAGGCCTTGTAGCAGATCTAGATCTTTTTCTGAGCTAATTCCAGTATCTATCATACTTGAATACTTACAAGTGGCTCTGATCACTTGTAAGCCAGGATCCGTAAACTTTGTAATTGGGCTACTTGACTTAAATGAGGTACTGTCTTAATGTGGGCAGACAGCACTGGAAAATGAAATCATTATTATCTGCCGAGTACGTTAGGAATATATGCTATATAATTTAGGAAAAAAATAATAAAATGGCTTTTAAGGCCTGTATATTTGAGGCCTAAAGTAAATATTAATATTACTTAATGACAGCTCTGAAAAGCAAGAAATATCCAGTTCTTCATTTATGTAAGAGAAGACTGATATTACCTATCCATCCTCTTAAAGAGTCAAATAAGTTAAACAATGATAAAAATAACTAACCAAACAGGTAACAGATGGTATTGTGTCCCTTGAGATGAACGCAGTATCAATTTAGGAACTTCAGAATACCTGATCCGATCACATTGTTTACTGCATATGCTGCACATCTGCTATTTGATTTAAAAACCATCATAGTCATACTTTTTTGGGACAAATTCTTTTCTTGATGTTATAGGCAAGGTGTCTTTATTGAATAGGCTCATTGAATTTTACATTGAAATGAATAATGAAAATTGCCTAGTCCAATTTCATGCTCAAGGGTACAATACTTTGTGTTGTAATGCAAACAAATGGAGAACCTTCCTCTATTGAAACTTTTCCAGGGTCAACTTGTTGCCTACCCCACACAGCAGCCTAGCTTCCATTTAGGGACATTTCTAGTTAGTTAATAATTTTTCATTACGTTTCTAAAGTGCATGCCACACTGACTGTATAAAAGAGAAAGAATTTCCTAATTAAAAGTTTACTTATCCCAGAAAATTCTCCAGACATTTATGATAGCAACAGCTCCATTTAACAGTAATCTCAGAGGGCAAATTCCCATATAAGTTATTAAAAAATTCATTGTAAGTTACTATTGAGTCGCCTTGTGATCATCATGTGACCTTTTTGTGATAAAAGACATTAAAAGAAAGAAATCTGGGCACAGTTTTCCAAGGTTATTACAATTGAGAATAGGATTCCATTTTTAGGAAAAACCTGTTACAAAGTAAAGTTATGTGTCACTTAATGACGGGGATACATTCTGATATATGCATGGTTAGGCAATTTCATTGTGTGGACATAATAGAGTGCATGTGCACAAACCTGGAGGGTATAGCCTAATACACACCTATGCTATATGGTATAGCCTACTGCCCCTAAGCTACAAACCTGTACAGCATGCTGCCGTACTGAATGCTGTAGGCAATTGTAACACAATGGACGGTATTTGTGTATCTAAACATAGAAAAGGTACAATAAAAGTATGGTAGCATAATTTTGAAGGACCACCATCAAACACATGACCAGTTTGTGATCAAATGCTATACATGACTTTATTCATTTATTCTGGGAATTTTATGGGATTTTGTTAGACATTACTGTAAAATTTGCATTGGTAAAGGATACAAATTAAAATTTGATTGTCCTATTAGACAATAATTCTTCTGACAAGTAATCTTTTGTTAGATTCATAACAAAATTGATTATTAAAAATTCCCTCTAATGTTTCACATGACTGAATATCTTCATCTGATTGAATATTAGACTCAAGTCCACAATTATAACAATTATTGAACAATCACGTGTCAATATCAATATTCAGAAATACAACCCAAGCGTTCATGGAGAAAAATATTTAGAGGAAGAGAGAGATTAATATTTAAACAACTAATTACACACTACTTTTTGCAAATGCTAACAAAATAAATGATTTAGAGGAAGGTGTGAATTATTTTGAGGAGGTTAACCAGTTACTTTAAAGGATAAATGAGCTATGTACCAAAGGGAAAATATAATTTCTTATTGAGTATAAGAATCTGAATAAAACCCTTCTTTTGACATTATCGCACCTATTCTGCCACGTAAGAAATATTGTCAAATCTTGAGAAAGTATGAGTAAATTGAAAATTTCTGCTTCATTAGAAAGAAATATATCCTCATTTTTGTAATGTTTAGGTATTTTTTTCAAAAAAGATAAATATATTTCCTTTGGTTGTTTACATCTAATTATTCTAAGCATTTTTCTGAGGGTCCTTATAACCTTATAACTAAAAAACACCAATAAATGACTAAGGAGGCAATTTCTGAAATAATTCCAGAAAGATGGTGACTCATAAGCATTTTTATTACCTTTCAACCTAACCCTAAATCAGCCAGCTGTCCCAAGGCAGTTTCTGGGTCCTGTGGGCAACTGAGTAGAAAAGGGAAATTTGGCTCTAGGGGAATCCAGTGAAATAGAAGTGGTGTTAAGACCCTAGTGGCTGGTAGCTAGTGTAGGCACTAGAGGCAGGACTCTAGTGTGAACCAAGAATATGATATTTATATACCTATATCTATATTTATCTATACCATACATATCACATATATATCATCTACTAGAAAAAGCCTGGGCTACAGAACTGTAAGAACCAGATTGGGTCTCTATGAGTTTGCCTGATCTGCCTGGTCTCCAAGGAGCCAAAAGTGTCCACCTCCTCCTACTCATGAGGCTAGGAAAGCTGAAAGCATTGGCAGTGCAGTGGGGATGTGTGTCCTACTTGTGGACAGACTGTCAGACATCTTTACCTTGCATCACTTGCAGAACTGCCATGACTCCAGGCATTGCAACCAAAGACTTGGGCTTCATAAAGAAAGGCGACACCATAGATAGATTCTTGCAGCTAAATATAAATAATTCAAGGATAAAGAAAAATTCATATAAACTTCAAGATGGAGAAATTTTTTTTTTTTAAAGAAAAGATCAGAGTAGTGCAGTATTGGGAATATTCATTTGCAACACCAGAAGCTAAAAGATGGTAGAATAACATCAAAAGAAAATGACCTTGATATAAAATATCACACCCAACAAAGCTATCAATATCTGCCTAGGAAAAAAGAAGGATATTTGTGGATATTCAAGAGATTATCATCCATGAATCTGATTTAAAGGATTAATAAAATGTGGTATATGTATATCATGGAGTACTACTCAGCCATAGAAAATGAATTAATACCTTTTGTAACAGTCTGGATGGAACTGGAGACCATTCTCCTAAGTGAAATATCACAAGAATGAAAAAATGAACACCACATGTACTCACTATTAAATTGGAACTAACCGAACAGCCCTCATGTGCACAAATGGAAGTAAAACTCAACAGAAATTAAGCAGGCGGAAGTGGGGAGGAGGGGATGGGGGAAATCATACCTAACGGGTACAATGCACACTATCTGGGTGATGGACACACTTATAACTGTGACTCAAGCAGTGCAAAAGCAATACATGTAACCAAAACATTTGAACCCCTGTAATATTCTAAAATTAAAAAAAAAAAAGAAATACTGGAGTGAGAACTCTAACAAACTGACTGTACTAAAAAATATTTTTTAAAATTTCTACAATGCAGAAAGCCTAAAAGAAGGACAAAGTGACAAGTAATAAAAATGTAATATAGCAACACATAGTTTATATAAATTTCTAAGGATATTCATATATGTAAATATAAAATAAATATTGGTAATATAATTTAATAAAAACTATCTATATAGATGAAAGATTATAAAGGGAATTTTAAAAGTAACCAAAAAAATATATAATCTAGGTAGAAATTGCTACTGAGAAAAAAATAAGAAGATAGGGAAAGTAGAAGCAATTGGAAGTTAACATATTGTGTGAGTGATGGGAAGTGATGACATTAGAGCACAGTTGGTGGAAAAACATTCAGTATTTTGTGAAACAAGAAAAATATGTGTTTTATTATTATCAAAAATATGCACCCTCCTCAGAGAATTTTCCTAATCATAGTGACAATGGGGCAGCCTTTTCAGTTTCCAACCGTTACCTGATTTATTTTTTCTTCATTGCACTTATTTTTTCACATTTTCATAATACATTTATTTGCTTCTTTTCTTCATTAGAATAATTAGAATATAAACTGTGCCATGGTAAGGACTTTCTCTATTTTGGTCATTGTCTTATTCCCATGACAAGAAGAAATGATAAATACTGAAAAAGCAATAAATATTCATTGAATAAATTTATGAATTCCCGGTTTAAAAATTAACAATTAATGTAATGAAGAGACACACTGTATTTACAAGTTGGTAATGGGAAATATAAAATTAACAGTAATTTGACCAAACCAGAAAAAGTCATCAAAATGCAAAAAGAAAATAACAAAGTGACTTAAATTCAAATGTAGGGTAAGTAAAACAACAACACAAACAAAACCATGTTCTACTTAGTAAAAAATACACTAGACTTCTGGTTTTAGTTCCACATGTAGAAAGCTTGGAAGTTGTCACTTTCATTCCTCCTTTTACAACAACAACAAAAAAGCTGGACAAAATGCAAATCAATGACTTTTCTAGAATGCCTCAGAGAACAGAGATCGCAGAGCAGACTGCTTCCTGGAAATCTGCAGAGACAGATGCATCCAGAGAGTCACAGCTGAGATATCACCTGTATCACAAGCTTCAGGTGCCACAGAGAAGGAAGAACACTTAAGTGGTCACCTTGATAAATTGCTGGAAGCTGAGGGTTGGCTAGGGTGAGAATGAAGAGCACCTGTGGGCCTCGGTCTTCGGGCAGGAGCCCACTCTTTCGTGGGCTTTGCAGGAATCCCACCATGTTCTCAGAGTGAAGATCTTCACTTTCCATTGAGGGGAGAGAGGAAGGGACACTGTTAAGAGAATGAAAATACAAATCACAGGCTGGGAGAAAATATTTTCAGAACATATATCTTATAAAGAACTTGTCTCCAAAATATACTTAAAATTCGACAATAAGAAAGCAAACAAATTACATGAAAAATGAGCATACGATATGAACAGACACCTCATCTAAGAAGACATATGAATAAAAAATAAGCACGTGCAAAGATGTTCAACATTGTTTTTCCTGATAGAATTGTAAATTAAAACAACAAGGAGATACCACAACACATCGACTAAAATGGCTAATTTTTTAAAGCATGTAGATACTCTACCCAATGCTAGCCAGAATTCAGACCAACAATAGTTCTCACTCATTGCTGGTGGGATTACAAAATGGTATCGTCACTTTGAAATATAGTTTGGCAGTTTTCTTGCAAAGTTAAACATAGTTTTAATATACAATTTACCAATCACTCTCCTGTGTTTAAACAACTAATTTGAAAAATTATGTCTACAAAAAAATAAAATGACACCTTAAAGTTTATGGCAGTTTTATTCACAGTAGCCAAAAACTGGAAGCACTGAAGCTGCCCTTCAGTAGGTGAATGGATAGATGGTGGAACTTCCATATGATGCAACACTATTCAGAATAAAAATGAATGGACGGTCAAGCCATGAAAAGACACAGATAAAACTTAGGTGTATACTGCTAAGTGAAGGAAAATCTTCTGAAAATATTACATCCTGTATGATTCCAGATGTGTGGAAAGCTGGAAAGACAAAATCGTTGAGATAATAAATAGATGAGTGGTTGCCAAGTGACAGTGAGGGAAGTTGCGGTAGGCGGATCAAACAAAGTGCAGGGGATTTTCAGGCCATGACCTATCAGAGTAGGTCAGAATTAAACCGTAGTCGTGGATACCTGCCACTGCATTTGTCAAAACTCATAACACATCATAGCTTAAAAACTTAACCTTGATGTATGCATATTTAAACAAAAATCATTTAGGAAATCAGGGGATCTCAGGATGAAATACAGAATGTGACAAAATAATCTGTTTCACAATTGTATTAAATACTCTTGTTGAAGGAGATGTGGGAGGGAAGGTGCTGATTTAAATAAGTTTGGAAGTGAGTGGACTCTGTAAGAGTAAAAGCAAAAGGTTCTATACAAATGCTCTATACTTTATTTGACAAGATTATATCCCACAGGGGTGTGGGTGGGTTGACAATTCCAGAACCACTATACATGTTTAATTGAATTTAACAATTGTATTTGTAATTTGATGGTAGATCAAGGGATGCAAATTTCTACTGTTGGAGGGTGAGGTTACAGAAAACAAATGGAAGAGAATGGAATGATCTATGTAATAATGGATTAGAGCTGGACATGATTATAAAACAGTGTTTAGCTTATATATATATATATATATATACACACACACACATAGCCACATATATAAATATTTATAGATATGTGTATATACATGTTCATGTCCTGACAGAGGACAAAGAGAACCCACTCTACGGGGAGGGAGAAAATCTTACCTTTGTCAAATTATGCACCTTTTAAATTCGTTACTACCCAAACCAAAACACGGGCTTTGTATGCTGTGCATACCAGGGAGGGATGATGTGTTGAGAGAGTTGTGGGGGCAGGTGTCAAGGCAGGGAGACCTAGAGAGATTTTGAACCTAAAGGAAATTCAGGCAATAGAAAAGTACCATGATAGGCAGAATACAGAAAATGAATGTTCAATGTATCCCGACAGAGATTTTCCAGGTTCAATCATGCTAACAGTACTCAGCACCTTCTCTGCTTTGCTGGACCACGTAGCACTCGACAGTCCAGCTGCATCCACTATTTCCCACCCCAGGTAAGTCACCCATATGGCAACCAGGAGCCATGATGCTTATTCCATCCCCAGCCTCTCAGAATAAGCAAATCATCAAAATCGCATATTCCAAAAAAAGAGAGACAAGTATCAGAAAAACAAAAACCAACCAACCAACCAACCAACCAAAATATGTCATCCCTAGCATGGCCATGGCATTGCATAATTCTCTAATTCCGTAAGCATCTGATTCTCCTTGAATACAGTGAGAAAATTAATATCTAACTGAAGATTTCTCTACGTTTAAATTGTTTGGCAATAAAATAAATGGACAAATTTTATGAGCAGTTTTTTACGAGACATGGAACATCAAATGGCCAATAAATAACATGATTATGTGCTCAGTTTTTCTTGTAATCAAGTAAATAGGAATTAAAAGCACAAGATATCTTTTAAGACTCATAATATGGGCATTGTTATCGTTTGACAATATCAAGAGTTAGATAAGATGTTGAAAAACAGGATTTCTCATATACTTCCAGTGGGGGTATAAATTTTTACAATAACTTTAGAGTAAAATGTGGCAATTCTATTACAGTTTCAGAATGTGCCTGACTTAGCAATGCTAAGATGTAGCAACACTGAGAAAAACTCTGACAGGTACAGAAATCATGCACGAGCATCATCTGATATAAGAAAATTTGGAAACGGGATCTGTGCTGTCTAGAAAAGTAGCATCTGACCACATCTGGTATGTATTATTTAGTTGAAACACAAAAAATAGGTATTTAAAGAAAAACATGGAAATTAAATATTTAGTTTTTAGGATACTGGTTATCTTCTAAGAAAGAATGAATATGAGGGGAAAAGAGCTTCTAGAATATTTGTGAAAGTTTTATATTTTAAGCTGGGAGATGAGTAGGTGAAATCTCATTATATTTTCCTCTATAACTTTTTATAAATAAATGCTTCATTACCATGGAATTAAACAGAATGACATGTGAAAGTATTTTGGTGAAAGTGTAAGTTTTAAAAATCATCACATAGACATAGATATTTTTATAAGTGTACCTCATCTGGTTAAATAAAGTGTATGCTGTCCATAATCTTTGCATTGTGAGTTAGAAATTACTATCCCTTTTTCAGAAAAAAAATCTTAAAATTGGAGCTTTCCCCAGGTCATATAGTTAATAGGCATCAGAATCTCAACACACACATGGGTTGTAGAATCATACTCTTTCTGTAACATCAAGATGTGTTTATTTATGGAAGTTTGGTGAGGAAAGCACTGAAAACATACCTAGATGACATTATGCTCTAGTAATTGTTATTATCATCCTTGATATTTTGGTGTATTTCACAGATTTGAAAATACTTTGATAACTACGAACTCTTGTAATAATATTTTTAATTGTACATATGAGAAACTCGAACATTAACAGAATTATATGGTTGACACCAAATTAAAAAAAAAGGTAGCAGAAACCTGGGGTCAACTCGAATTATGTCTTATCCATTTATTAAAATTATTTATTATTCAGCACTTAATATGTCTTTACATGCATGCCAGGCCCTTAACTTACAATCTAGAAAGGGAAGAAGACTCTAAATAATTGCACAACACTTTAAAATTATAGTTATAGTAATCGCTATAAAGGTATACAGTACATTTATATTCAGGGGCCATAAAATTCAGTAATCTATAACAAAATATTCTAAGCTAAATTTTGGAACAGAAACTGCAACCCTGAGGATGTAGTATATGCATTAAGAGATAAGAAAAAGCCAGAAAAATGGTAGTAAGAGAAAGGAAGTAAGAGGAGTCAGAGTGTAACATTAAGCAAACAGTAGCATGTGGCCCTGATGACAATACTTTGCTTTTAAAAGCTTTATCAAATATGACATTAATCACCATATATCCTACCTCAATATCTTAATTTAATTTGCCTTTTGCGGTAATTGGAATTGTCAAATAGAGATAAAAATTGATTGGAAGAGGACAATGGCAGCAGGAATGGTGAAAATTACCAATTTTCAATGATGATCAAGAGACAAGACTGATGCACATGATGACTGATAGGATGTGCAAAGGTTCCCCCCAAGTTTTTAATGTGAACAATCCTGGTGCCGTTTCTTGAGATGTGAAATTCTAGATCAAGTACAAGTTTCTGGGAGGTCATAAGTTCAATTTTAGACATGTTAGAAACTGACTCCTTAGTTATTAATACTTTTTTTCTCTTGTATAACATTCTACCTCTCTATATGTAAAATATACACGCTAACTTTATATTAATATGTAGGCATCAGAAATGTGTCACCTGTGGAACAATTTGTCTCTGGGCATATTCCAAGGATTGGGGGAAACTCCACTATTTTTTCTTCTTATGCATAAACTTTATTCTCTTACAGACCATCTGTTCATTCATTTCTTCAGTAAGGCAATCATACAATCATACAACTGTTCATTCACAAATGCCTTTATGCAAAAATATTTTATTGAACACCTTCTTTCCTCCAATCACTGTGATCAGTTCCAAAAACCAAAGAATAAATATATGGGTGGTTGATGGATGTAGGCCAAAGAGAGACAGGAACCAACTCAAAGAATTCACAATGGCTTAAGCTAGAACAATTTAAGTAACAAAATACATGAAGTGTCAGGTTATGAAATATAGAAATATTAATAAAAATAAATTTTTATGAGACCACACTGATACAAATTAATCATTGAATACATAAATAAATGGAGGAAAAAAGAAAAATCTACCATGAAAAGAATTCCAAATAATTTACATAGATAGTCCATCTTCAGAGAAATAAAGTCTAACTCACCATCCCTTAAGTTTGGGCTATGTGTAGTGACTTTCTTCTAAAGAGTTCAATATGTCAAAGGGAAATAATAATCTTAAGGGAAGAAATCTGACAAGCTCTTAGCCAGGTGGTAAAAGCAAATGTCAACAGTAATAAGTCGTGTAGATAGCACATACCCTCGATATAAAATGATGAGAGTGATGCTTTACTTCATGACATTCATCCTGAAAACATCGTTTGAATCATGAGGAAAAAAAAATCAGATAAATCCAAACTGATTGAACACTATGGTTTGAATGTGTCCCCTCCAAAATTCATGTTAGAATACTAATGGTAAAATTGATGTTGATACTAATG